>JAVQJG010212095.1:0-17138 GCA_036024015.1 Craterocephalus amniculus
ATTGTTTATATTTGATGCAATAAAAAAACAGACATATTTTTTCAGGCACAATGAATGATCGTGATTAATAATCGTGATCACAATATTGATCAAAATAATCGCGATTAATATTTTGACCATAATCGTGCAGCCCTAGTTTGATCTGAAAAGTGCTACGTAAATGGTTGTCGCCCCTGCACAGTATAAATGGCCTGAAGGAGTAGAATAACTTCTAAGGCCATTAATTGATAAAATACTTTGTGGATTGTATGCAGCTTCTTACCATTGGCCACAGCCACAGCATTCTTTGGCTTTTTGGTTTTCTTAGAGCTTCTTCGATGCTTTGTGTGGCCTGCGGGGACCTCATTTTCATTGTTGTCCCTTTGTTCAGTGTCACCTGCTTGTTTATTCAGATCTGTGTGGAAAATAGTTTAAACAGCGCAGTTTTACAAAGTGGATTTTAAGATCTGAATATTATAGCGGGGTTATTTTGAAAATTAAAAAAATAAATTTTCAAAATGCAATCATGTTCTGTTTTTAGTGTTATTTCTAGCAGTGTTTAATTCTTTTTGAAGGGTTAATATAATTGATTAAATGTAAATTTATGGGTAAATTTATTCCTTTTTTGCAGGATAGGCACCAGAATTATCTGGGCTAGCTTGGTATATAAATAAAGGGGAGATCACTTACATAAACCAAGGTAATAAGTTTGCGTAATCTGATATTGTGAGCCCAAATCTCATGTTTTCCAATCCACACATGAATATAAAGTGGGTGCCTTTCTTTTCTTTAAAAAAAAATTGTTCTATTTATTTATTTATTTATTTATTTTTTTGACCTGAGAGGGTGTTTTATAAGAGTTAGGTTTCATGTGGAAGATGAGCTGGTAAACATATTTAACAAGGTCATTTAACTTTCTACCCATCAAAGAACAAAGTGGGGAACAGTAGGATTGACATCATGGAACTGGACAGCCTTAGGCTTATAGAAAATAGTTCAGACAGGACCATACAGTTGTTAATAATTAGCAGTCTCTTACCATTGGCTGCTGCATCTTTTGGCTTTTTGCCTCCCTTACAATTTCCTTGCCATGTCGGCTGGCCAGCAGAGTCCTCATTTTCATCATCCAAACTTGGTCGTTCGTTCGGATCTGTGTTGGACCAGTTAACATTACTTTAGCCCTTTTGAGCTCAAGCCTCAATAGACACTTTTCACAGTGACGTCAGACAACTTTCGCTTTGCGGTGAAGCGGGGTATCCGGACTTCCGCTGTTGTCGTAAGTGTGGTGTTTTACCAAAGGTTTTCACACTTTCTCTCATCCGTCTACCCTATTTTTGTTTGAGAAACATGCATAGACTAGCCAAAAAGTGTCAACCACCCCAGCCTCCAAACTTGAAGTCGTGAAAACTAAGATCGGGAAAGTATTTTTTGATCGTTTGAGCAGCCTGAGGGACTGTGCCATGAATGCATTCTGCTGAGAGATGGACACACGGTGATCGGGGAGAGAAAAATACGATCAATTACATCGAGATCAGATTTCTGATAGTTCTGTACAGTAAACTGAAATAATATTAAAGACTACCTGACCGCATTGCTTTATTATATTTAGCTCATAGTTGACGTTGCTACTTGTTTGCCTGCAGGCTAGCAGGCATATTTTGACGTTACTTTCATATTTCAAGGCATTACATAACGCAAACCATACTGAGTAAAATAAAGATGGTTAATATAACACGAGAAATGTTGTTCTCTTAGACCGGGGACACATCGCACGCGGAAGCGCACTTAAGCACCCCGAAACAGTTTCACTTCGCCACCCATGCTAATAGCTGGTGTCTTCCACATCGGAAGAGCTGCTCCGCGCGCCGTGGAGCCATCGTTTTGGCGTCTGTTCTATTTTCTGCACGAGCCGCGTCCGATGTTTACAAAATAAAATAAAACCGGAAAACGAGATAAATCTGTCCAAATAAAATCGTTTTCAAAATAAAACACCCGAAATTTACATTGGATGTCTGTTAACTAAAAAATTATTAAAAAAATCATGAAACTAGTATGTAATTGTAGCTAACTATCTTCACATGTATAAACAAATATTTTATGAGTTTATATAACCACCCAGTGGGTAATTATCAGCTTAAAGTACACCTTAGACAGCAGTGATGCAGAAAAACTTCTCAACTCCACGCCGCTTTGTGCACGTCTGATATGGAAAGACAGAGGTGCCAATGCGAAAGTCGGCGCGCTGCCCTTTAGTGCGCGTCCGCGTGCGGTGTGTCCCCGCCGTTAATCTTACTTTTAAGAAATACACTGAGTTTTCCGGGACAATGTTTTAAATATCTGTCTCTTCATATGAAATGGCGGAAACCGGAAGAAGTCATACCCTGCTTCGCTTTCAAACGGAAGTTGTGTGACGTCATGTGAAAAGGGTCTGTTGTGGGTGTCAAAGAAAATGGAAAATTTTGACATCCCTGTAGCTTGGAAGCAGTTAGAGATGGAAGCAAATGTCGAATATGAACTTAAGTTCATGATGGAGCTAAATTTACTAATCTCTTTTGGTTATTGAACAAAAATATGCAAATAGATTAGAAAATGTTTCATCAACAGTGAAAAAAAGGCATGCTTTCCCTGTAATCTGCACTGTATTGACATTGGGCATATCAAACTTCAGCTCAGCAGGATCATTCAGACTTGATTCTCCTCAAATATCAACTATGTCAAAGTCTGACTATGTACCTTTCCCTGTGGTCACATGAATGCTTCACATTAGTCTAAGTGCTTTTTCTTTTTCAATTCCAAATTCCAGTCAAAACTGATATTAACCCTTAAAAGATCACACTAAGAAGAGAGGAAGGCAAAAATGTTGTTTTTTTTTAAATCTTTAAAATATAATTAAATGTTTTGTAACAAATGTGTGAGATGTAGTTCATTGCACAATGAATTAAGAGCAGTGGCATGACAAACACTTTTATGGCATTACATAGCCATGGGCAGTGTTCGAGATCTACAGTCTATTTTCATAAATTTTAATTAGATTTTAATAGATCAGGCTGTTAAATGGGTTAAAAGTAAAATATCCTGGACTGAATGAAAGTGAATTGGTCAGGAAATTGTGTTTTACTGGAGCCTTGTGAATTACAACTAATTTAATTTCCAAAATTGTTGATTGGTTTCTTGATCCTATTTCTCGAACATTTAATCACAAAATTTCATTAACATGGATCATGTAGTTTTCCTAAATGCTTTGATACCATTTTGTTGTCTTATATCTGATATGCTTAATTTTGTCACACAGGTAAAGTCCATGCCTTTTTTTTTTTCTTCCTTACCAGATTCATCCTCTTTCCATCCCACCTTCTTTGTTCCATTTTGGTTTCTGACAGAGTGTCTTGGGTGTTTATTTCCAATGGATTCAATCATTTCAACTGGACTTTCGGTTAGCGTTTGATGCTGGTTTACTTCAACATATCTATCACTGGAGTCTGGACAGACAAAATACATTCATCAAATAAATGAATCCTGTAACAGTATACATGTTAAACTGGCAGAAAATGTGCTGTCAGTCATAAAGAAAATGCCCACGTTTAGATTGATATCTACAGGGTTTATACTTTCATGGGGCTCATATACAAGTGCAGAAGCACCTGGGCATTTTCCGCAAAAATTATATCACTTTTTTTTTCCAAAAAGCTACTGGCTCCTGAAGTTGATGTTTTCTGACTGGATCTTATCCAAAAATTTCGACTTATATCTTGGAATCCATGAAGGTTTCATTTAACGTATGTATGATTTCTGTATAATTTAAAAAGATGTTTTACCTTACAGTAAAACCCATCCTATTATTATTAGTACATAAGTTCATTAAGGTCACCTTCTACTTGCTATAACAACATGAGCTGCTTTATAGAGAAGACCATTTTCAAAGTTGTTTTGCTATGAATCTAATAAATATTATAGAGATAAACAATGTGCTCTACTACCATTTGCTGTAACATCCTGTTACTTTTTGCTTTCCTTTAAACTTCCTTGATGCTTTTTCTGGTAAGCAGAGTCGTCTTGATGATCGCTTCCACTTGGTTTATTTTCCTTTTGCCTGCTCTTTTGGACCTGTGTTGGTACCAGTTTGAACAATACGTACAGCATTATCATTTTGTTATTATTTTGAAATGTATTTATTATCATTTTATCTAAAAAGGGGAAAGGGTTTTCATTAACTTTCAATCCAATGATGTAGAGTCCTTGGGCAAGACACCTTATCCTCATTGCCTCCAGTAATGGCACTGCTGGTAGAACTCAATTGTAAGTCGCTTTGGATAAAAGCATCAGCTAAATGACAGTATTGTCATGTAATGAATGATCGAACATAGATTAATAAATTGCACCTGTTGAGATTTAAATCTGTCATTTTCACTGCTGAAATATCATTGTTTAATCCTCTTAGTCCGGTGCAGTCATCCTTGCTTGCTTGCCTTGTTTTAATTTTTTCTTTTAAATAACTAAGATGGTCTACGTCAGTACATTACACAGATTTAAATAACTCCTGAAAACTATGCCATTTCAAACAGCTTAAAATGATATGTATTGACAGCTTGTGGACAGATAACACATGATCAAAACACCAAATAGTTTTAGATGTTAGACAACAGAAACACTTGAATGTGTTGTCAATCACAATCAAATGAGCAATTTTCAAGGAATCATTCAGACCGTCACTGTCTTGAGTAATTGTTTCTTACCAATGACTCCATGCTGCCCTTCTTCACTTTGCTTTATGTATCTTGAGTCATTGACAGCACCAGTGTGGTTTCCATTTTCCTTGAAGAGCTTTTCTGGAATTACATCTGTTGTATGTTGGTTAAGAAAAATATTTATCAGTCATACTTGATCCAAATCTTTGCCTGGATTCAGGAATTTTTAAAGGATTCTATATTGCGGGGACTACTACGGGTAATGTTGACATTGGATCTCCTACCTCAAAAATAATACCAACAATTATTGCAAAACAAATTTACAATAGCTTTGTGGTGGTCTCCATACTCTTAGTGCTTCTGAAATTGTATTAGTTTTGTTTAGTATAGACCTTCTCAATCACCCCAGTAGTAAACATTGAACACAATCTCTGTCCTTGCTTTTCTGCTAACTACAGTGCTGCTGATAAAAGTGCACTTGTTAGGGAAATGTTCACTTTACCTGGTACTGTGTCCGAACCTCCTCGACCTTTGGTGTATTTTGTACTCATGTGGTCACCTGCTTTCAGGTGTTCTCTTACACTTGCTACACATCCCAAATTGTCAACTTGCAGAGATTTGCCATTTTCCTTTGTTTTTCCTTTTTTATCAGTCCCATTCCAGTTTTCATTAGATGTTTGTAGAATTCCTTCTTTGAGTTGTCCTGCTGCGTGCTTTGCCTTTACAGCTTTCAAAATCTTTTCTATTTCTTCTCGGTTCTTTATTTGCTGCTCTTTGGCCACTTTTTCCAGGTCATCCTTTAATCCACCAGTCACTGTGGTTTTACGGAGTGTCCTTTTACCGCCGGTTGATGCATTACTATCATCTTAAAGCATAAAAGCACATCACATATTTCTTAAAATGGTCAATTATAACTGTTTCAGCAAGGATGAGAATATCTTAACAGATTGTTGTTACATTGAACTAGAAGTTTTTACCTTTTACAACCAGCCAGGCACTGCAAGATGTTATACCAGCCACAGCTGAATATATGGCTTTATCCATCTTACTGCAGTCCTTAATCAGCAGCCTGTGAATCAGGTTTTGGTCTGACACAGTAATACTGTATTTTTCTCCATCCTCCAAGACTACACCCTTTCTCATCCATTTAATCCTTGGGAGGGGTTGTGTCAAAACACACTCAAAGAGAGCATTGTCTCTCTCATGAACTGTAATCTCCTGAATTTTGATAACAAAGTCCACAGTGGAAACTGAAGAAAAAGAAATAGCTGCATTACTTTGTTGAGCATTTTTAATTCCACATATAGCTCTTCCATGTCACAAGGTTTGAAGCTTCAGCATGTTAATCCAAGACAAGTAACTTACGTTTGATATCTGTAAATAGGAAGTCCCCTTCAGCACCTGCTTCCATTAGCTGTCTGTTGCAGAAGTTGACCTCCTCAACATCTTCCTGATGCACCTCCATGACATTTTGCAGTTGACCGTTAACACTGGTATCCTTTGTTCTTCCAACAATTTTATTACTGCATTTCTCTGCTGCATTGTCATCATAGGGTATTACATTATCCTGCTAGGTACACAATACAGTATGAGTATTAGTTATGAATGCTTTTCTTTTAAAAAGATTAAATGCGAAATAAAAAAAAAAATCACAATGGAAATGCTTTTTTTTTAATTTCATTGACAACTTTCACATTCAGACTGTATAGTAATATAGCAACAATAAAAATCAGGGGTTATTACAGTTCAGTTACAGTCTGTAAGACAGTTGGGTTATTTTTAAGGAAATTGGGAATTTTAAGTATGAGAAGAAAACTTATTGAGATTGGAGTGAATTAGACTGGAAGTGTTAGTGGAACATGAAAAAAATGCTTTTGAATAATGATTTTTAAAGATGAACTACAGAACTTTTGTGATTTTCTCAGTGGACAAACGGCTGGTATGTTTATATCCGTGTGCTAGCTTGTGCTGCAAAACTCAGCTGCAACATCACACAGTGTCCCAGATGATAAAGCTGTTTAGTGTGGGATCTATATTGAAATTAATAATTATATGAATGACTTGGCTGAAAAACGATGAATCTGAATAGAGACATTAGGGTTTCTGTACCTTTAGCTTATTCTGGCCTCTCTCTTTCTTCTTCTCTTGAAGCTTTTTGAGAACCATATTTAAGTCTGCAACACCATACTCAGAGCAGATGCGCTCGTAGTCTTTCCTGTCAGCATTCACCATTGCATCCCAGAATTTCTCATCATTTTCTTCATCTGCAGATTCTAGTTTACTAAAAGATTAAGCAAATATTTAATTACATGCCTTTGTTATCATTATAAAACACACTCCTGCAGGATTGTTTCAGTAGCTTGCTTTCATACCTCTTTTTCAGTAATTTTCTGAAATCTGCAGGATTTGTTGAAGCTGAAAAGATGAAATTCAGACAAAGTTTGTGTTCATGCAAACCTTATTTTAAGAATAGTTCCCAAACTATTTTCCTCAAGGGGCCCCTCTCATGCAAATACTAAAAAGCCAAGGATCCCCTGCCCCAGCCCGTGCTGAAATCATGCTTGGTTTTAGGATTTAAAAAGTGAGATCTTCACCAAAATTATTTATTCTGTCTGAGTTCTGTCCTTTGATAAAGCCAAAGTTATTAACAACATACAAACTTACTTTGTTTTGTTAAAATATGGACAATGTTAATAGCCTCGGACCCCCTGCACTCACTAGGGAACCCCCATGGGAGCTCCAGGAATCACTGATATATATTTGACTAAAAAAGGCAATAAATGCACATTGAATACTGCATTGTTTCTGTCTTTCTCTCTGGCATAAAACAGAGTAAGTTTAGTCGTGTTGCCATCCAGTAAAAATTTATAAGACTTAACATCTGAGGGAAATGTATAACAAAGAACACACTCTTTTGTTTACAGGTATGTAACATGAATAAGTCTTACCATCAATTACATTCAACGTTGTTGTGCAGACTGCTTTCCCATAGTCGTTCACAGCGTAGCATTTATATGTATCCGCTTCTGCAGAAGTCACCTTGTGAATCTGAAAATACAAACCAGGTAATGAATTAGAAGACCAAATAAAATATGTTTCAGTATGTTTTTAATTGTTGCACAGTTTTGGTTCAGCTGTGTATAAAGTTATGAGCAGTAGTTACACACTGGCAGGATCTGAGTCACTCACCTCTAATATGTATTCTCCTGTCGATTCTTCATATTTTCTTTGAAATTTTTCCTTGTCTGACATGGTTCCTTTAGTTCTTCTCCAAGATAAATCAGGTTTGGGGTCCCCTGTCACCACAGCCTTGAAAACAGCCATTTTTCCTAAAGCACAAGTTTAAAGAATTTGATTTATTTTCACATTTTAAAACTTGAGTACGTTTGACTTGAGTATTGATGAATTGTAGGATATTTTCAGTTTAAAACCAGTCCATTAGTATTAGTAGTATGTCATTATGGTAGTATTTTTATGTAACCATGCAGTTCCAGCTGAGTGCTTCTTATGATAAGAGAGACATACCTTCCTTGACAGTTACCGGTACTGGTTTGCATGGGAAATCTGGGGTGCTTTTACCCTCTGGCAAGTTTTCCAAATACTGCGTGATCATCACCCCAGGGGTCTTAGATCTTCTCCGGGTGGCAGCTAAATATAGTCAGAGGAGAGACAAATGGAGAGAAAAAAGAAACATTAACTACAAAAAAAAAAAAAAAAAAAAAAGCAAGCCAACTCACTTGACATGCGGGGTATTTTCAGATCACAAGAGCAGAATTTTCTGCTCTTTTAGAACAAAACTTTTCTCATTTGCTACCAGCAGGTGTCAGGAATGTCAAACATGTTCTCAGTGATGCTCAGTCTGTGTTGTGAGCAGGCTTGACTCTATAGCACCTACATACAAATATGTCATGAGGGGAAAAAAAGTGACTAGAAGCCCATTATAGTCCTATTAATCTGATAATAATTTGCTGCTGTTTACGGGACCATATGAAACAAGTTAAAGTATCAACTTCACTGTGAATTGTTACCTCATATAATAATGATAATAATACTAATAATCATCTTTTTGCCAGATATAGACAGAATAAATTAATTTTGATGCCACAAACTGTTGTAAACCTGAATAGCGTATATGTAATAGGTCTTCTTATGTTATAATGTTGGCTTAACAATGACATAATTAATACAGTATATTGCTGACAAATCTAAATTTATGGAATGAATAGATACTTCTTCCTTGTAACATTTACACAGCATATGCATGATGTTGACTTTGTAATCCCACCCACCTGCTCTGCTCTTAAACAGTCTCATCAGGTTTTAAATGAGTAAGGATAAATGATCACACATGAAGTGATGAGGGGAAAAATATTAATCAGCAGATAAGTGATTATTATTGATTCCATTATTCATCATACTGGCTCAGTTTATTCATTTATTTGTAACATCTAAAAATAATCGAGATTATCAAGCAGAGAACACAGCAGCTATCTGATTTTACCTGTCTTATTGCCAGACACCTCATTAAAACGCTGAATGTACTGGTGGACAAGGGAGAAACCTGCATGGGGGAGAAGACAGTTTGGTTAGATCAGCCATACTCGAGGGGATGTTGTACTGCATCTGTTGGAAATAATGCAGTTAATTGTATGTAGAAATATAAACCATGTCCTATAGAAAATGTTTAGATTTGGTTGCAGTAAAACTGCATGTGGTGTCATGCAAGAATGTATTTCTAGTTTTGAAAATGTTTTTGAACTACAACCCAATGCTATAGCATTTGGAAGCAAGGATGATGGTGCCACATTTTTGTGAAATGGAAAGTAATCTAGTCTTGATTTTTCAGACCAGCTCTTATTTGGTCTCTGCCAACTCATAAAGGAAATACTTGGTGCTGTTCTATGTTTATCAGCTAGTGACTACTGGTGCTCATAAGGTGGTGGATTTCCACAATAGAAAAGCAGATATTGTTTTTAAAACAAGTAAAAGGAAGCACACACACGGTATAACCACATATGGCTGTTTAATGAATATTTCCAAATATATTCGGGAGAAACTGACATCAGCAAGATTACACTGATTATTGGTTTGAATATCCTTTTCAGTCAATTTTTCGTTGAACTCCCAAGTTCTCTGAGGTGTATGATGGTATTTAACGGTTTATATGTTGTGTTGAATACTTTTATCAGCTTTATTTTTCCCTGCATAATGTTTGTAAAAAATTGTTTATTTCACATTTGTGAATTGTTCATCAATCACAGGATTTGTTTTTCTTTCATACTGTAAAGCTAAGTATTATACAGCATAAGCCTTTTTTTTCTGTGTTAAACTAAAGAGTTTCAGTTTTTTTAACAAGCTTTGTGACTTTACAGCTGCACCAAATGTATACTGGTTGCAGTAAATGTATACAATTATTTTTTCTCTTGAATTCCCATTTGATGGGATCAAAATACTTTGGCATTTACAAAATGTAATATTTCCCATTGTGTTAAGTGCAGACTCATTTCCTATCTGGTGAAATAACAGATTTGTGTTTCTAGTCTTTGTACATTTTTTAGCTTCAGCAGATGTCTGGTGAATTGTTCGGTAAAATATAACAGGAAAAATTCTCAAAATAAAAAAAATAGCAATACTATACATGATCTGGTATTAGACTGGCCCGTGCTCTTCGTTCTTTTCCACATTTTGGCAAGGGTTAGCTGTCAAAGGGGTCACCTGTAAACAAAAAGTGATATGATCAGTAGTGCCCAAGGACACTGGTGTTTTGATGCATTTTGACATATTCAGCACATGTTTTCCTTGCTATGGGGCACTTTGTTTTTCCTTAGTTCAAAATATAATTCAGAAAGCTATTGGTACAATTTTCTGTTTTCCATGTAGGGCAGTACTTTCGAAGCATTTTACAGGACTACTTGCAGTGAAGAATAATCTGTGGTTGCATAAATTAATAATGCTTTTGCAAAAAAAAAAAAACCAATTGACCCAACCCATTGCATCTCCCATGTTGATGCTTTACTATGTCACCATTTATTTCACCTCAGGGTTGTGAATTCATGTGGGTTGCTGTTCATGCACTGAGAAATATGTTTAATTTACAAGTACAGTAATAATCTTTTTATAAATCCATGTGTAGAACAGTTTGTAACTGGGGTGTTGAACTTGTTTAAACATGAGTCTAATCTGCTTTGTACAAGCTAAAATTTAGAGTTCCAACCAAGTCTCTGAAAATTCACTGTGTTTACTATGTGTTATAACTCCACAGAGTAGGCTTTGCCTTCAAAATTGATTTGTAATCACATCTTTTTCCCCTCAGTGCTGCTCTTCTTTCAGTTTTGTTTTCAATGATCTACAATATTCTTGATTTACTGTCCTCATTTATAAACTATATTGTAATTTTTCTCTATTAGCCATCACCTTAATCATTTTTTCTTTCATCATCATAATTAAAGTGACATGACATAATTGAGTAAGACCAAGATGATAACAGATATACATCATCAGCCGTCATATTCATTTTATTCCTGTTTTCATAGTATGGACCGCTATATGGTCACTAAACCACCTTTTTTAATGGATGGTTGAGACTTGACTGTAGACATATTTAACAGGCTTGTCTGCCTGCTGCACTTACATAATTGAAGGCATAGTACAGCAGATGATGATGATGCAAAGATCCCAGTATGCGGTTACCTGTGACTGTAAAAACTTGACCTGGTTATGCAACACCGAGCATGTCAAGAAAAATGTCATGAACACTTAAGATCCTGAGATAAATTAACACACAAGGTGTTGTCTCTGTTCTCTAATCCCAAATTTCTGATTGCTTTTAAAATCAGCCAGTAAATCTTCCAGATATAAGATTTACATCAGGTTGTTAAACCGTAATTAAGTTGGATAAAATAAAAGGTGAGGACTGGGGTATGGTCCTCGTGGTACAGTACACACCTCACAAATAGACAAAAGAGTTGTTACCTGTGGCGCAATGCTGACTCCCACTCAGACTGGTTAAGCGATGCACAAACCTGCTGCCTCCTGGGTTTTACTGGATATTAAATCCTTTGGGCAAATGTCTGCTTGTGTTGCCTATGACTTAGTCCCCCAGAGAGTGGTTGTCAAGAGAGGCTTCCCCTGTTTAGGCAGATGAATGCTAACAGCGGGTGGGTTATTATTTAGGACCGTGGTGAAGGGGGTGGTGTCTCTGGATGAGATAAGGCAGGATGAATAGCCAGAGGAAGAGGGAAGGGCTACCAATGACAAATTCGTTATGAGGTTTGTCTGTCATAGCACTAATCACTGATGAAAACATACTCATCTTTCAAAGAACAGCTGCAGACATGGAAAAAAAAGTTCATGTTTGTATGACTCCTGATTCTTCCAGATGACACAGATCAGAGTGACATGAGGTAGGCAGGAATTCGTTTTAGTATGGAAGTCAGTTCCATTTGAGTTAAGAGCACAGGACTGGCCTTTTGCTATGAAAGAAACAGCTTAGAGGTGGTTCTTCAGAGGCTGCAATTTTCAACTTGTACTGTAGCACTTAAAACTGCTGAAAATGCTGTGACCTAAATGATAGCTTGCAGGTAACTCGGCCCAGGAAAGCATTACTGATGACTTGGACAGTAAAACTACTGCATAACTCTGAAGTGAAGTCAGCATTTCTATCAAACTTCAGAAAATGTAAACATTATGCAAACCTCTTCTTGTTTATTTACATATTTGTAAGAACTGTTTACCTTGTCTGGACACCAGGGGACATCATATGTTGTTAACAAGGTACTAATCCCCTTGTCTGGAGTGTACTTCTTATGTTACAATGCATTACATAATCAAGGTTATGACATTTATGAAGTATAAGCTCTTCCTCTCATGTCTTTCATGCAGTCATGACTTTGGAACATGAACATCAGATGAAGGACAAGGTATTGATGAGAAAGATCAAGCATCGAAATGTTCAATTCATTTGTCACATTATGCCTCAGACTGTGCATTTCCGTCTGACTTTAAAATATGCACACTGAGCCACTTATATAGCATTTAAAAATCAGTATTTAAACCTGTTAATAAAGCAGATGATAAACACCAGTAGCTGCTTGAAACATGCTTTGGTTTTTTTCCATTGTCTAATTTCCCTTTGGGAGGCATTCTGTTATGCCTTCTCCATGGAAACATTAGCAGCACAGCTCTAGAAATGTCAACTCTGTTTGTTGGTATTATAATTTACTATTCACCACTTCGGTCTGGAGAAACCTCTGCTGAACAGATTTCCATTCAGCTTGATTTATAAATCCATGGTTCCCAACAACTGACCTATTATGTTTTTACCGATTCAAAGACATTTACATTTAGGTTTCCATTTATTTCAGAATGGTAGAACATGAGATACAGTGTAGAGTAAGGCATCACACTGGTAACAGAGAGGAATGTTTGTTTTTTTATATTGATGTTTTTGTGTGATTTTTGTTGTTCTTAAAGTTGCTGTGCAGAAAGTATCACATCTTCTGTGATGCCATGGAAATACTTATATTTTGGGATATATGCCCCCAGTTTAAGCTAACAAAACATGACTTAGATCAGGGCTTCCTGCACGCGCCGGCTGCCGGCCGAATGGCCGAATGGCCGACTACACAACTGAGTCTAACGGCCGGGACATGATTCCACCGTATGCAATGCGTGATGTTTGCACGTGCCATGGCGTCTGCACTCTGTATCTAAAATGTTGATTCTATGTTAAGACTTACACGTATCCTCCCCACCATAGTTTACCTGTCATACTTCATGGTAGTCCCACCAGGCAAGGAAGAGAAATGCTCGCTTTTTGAATGTGTAGCCACCACAGCAGACTATAAATGTCATGTGCTAAAATAAGAGAATTACCACCCCAGAAAGCCCCTACATGCCATATTATGTCAGCTTATATAGCCTAGTATTTATTATTTTTGCAGCAAAAAAATTGTTTTCTTTTTTTTGAAAACTGTAATAATAATGACAATAGATGAGATATTGATAACAAAAATAATTGTGATAATAATAACAATAATGGTAATAATAATTAATAATTTATTTGTGATAGTAGCATTTTAACTTGGGGCTAGGTTTTATTGTCTGCTGCAGCTAGTATCATCCCCTTGAGATGACTTTGTTATGAACTGGCACTATACCAATAAAGTTGAATTGAATTGAAGTATGTGATGTTGTAAATACTTATGTGCTACATGAATTAGACACAAGTTTGTTTTATAGTTCAAGAAGAGGAAAGCGCTGCCATATTTAGGTCTAGAGCCCCCTCTTGGCTGTCTAATTTCACTTTATGGCTGGCTAGTCTGTGTCTCTGAGGAAAGCACTATTAGACTGAAAAAGTGACATGTGACAATGGAGAGCTAAACCTCAATCTGATAGTTCCTAATAAGGATATATTACCCAGGATAAACTCTCCGGATTTATCTAATTACACAAGTTTACTCTGATTCTACCTCAATCCATTTAGCAAGTTTGATTTCAGATGCTTCGTCATCTATAGATCCACATTCTGTGTCTATAAGTAATCATTAACATATTAACCATGTTTTTGAACTCTGCATTCAAAATAAATAAATAAATAAATAAATTCAAAATAAATTCAAAATAGATTAAAAAATACCAAATACTAATAACTAGTATAACTAGTAATAACATGTGAGTTACTAGTAGTAACTCGCATGTCCCTAATTCTCAAAGCGTAGTTTCCGTGGCAACATAATCATGATCAAAACATGGGTAACAGCTGCTCTCATGGTACTTTAGTGAAATGGCACACCGTGGAAACTGTCTTTGTGCTGAATAATAGATGGAAATATAAGCGTGCAGCATGTTAAATGTCTCTGCACGCTCATAGAATCTGCTAGTATAGATTCCAAATAGGGCCAGCATCCTTACATACTTGTCCTTCCATGTACAGTACCTCTAATTCAGTTCAATAGACTCTTGAGTTGGCCTGAGCCCACATAAACCAGATAGATTAGGAATTAAACCCCCTCAGCTTACCCTCCCCATATTGATGAAATGTCATGCAGCATAGCTGTCATTCCAGTCAAGACAGACCACAGAGAGCTGCCGCTGAGGTGCTAACTAGACAGCCCGGCCTGTCTCTCTGTTGTGTGATTGCTCATGTGGGGCAAACCTTAACAGTACTTCAGCTGAGTCCTTGTTACTCACCATTCAACAAGGTGCTAGATGAACCGTTATGACAAAAGAGCATAACAATTCAAGCTGCTTTCTAAACAAACCCAGCTTTTTCTTATTATGGACTTAACATTTCTCCAGAAAAATATATATGTTATATATATTATATATATAAAATATATATAAAGAAATAGATGCCAAGTCAAGTCTGAGAACTGGGCTGTTTTGTTGATTTGGTGTCCAAATGGAACACGGGCATCACTGTGGCTTCTATAAAAGGCTTTCATTGCGAAATTTAAACTCTGGATTTTATGGGTTTTGTTGCCCCACACAAACATATCCCAAAACTAAAGTCAGCATTTATTAAGATTAAAAAAATGCAATCATGAGACATGGTTTGGCAACATCTCATCTTTATACTGTATTCATATATTTAAAAAAAACAAACATTACTTTTAAGTATTGTCTCTTATAATTCATTCAAAAATGTGTTCAGTATTTAGTGATCCAGTTGAATATGCTGGTTACCTGTTACATTATTTTTTTTATGCTACTTATGATAATAAATCTGTTCCACTTTAACTCAAATGTATATAATCACTGCAATATATCCGGAGTTTCCTTCATGGCTACAGTAATGCTAGTGGACTTCCGTTGTCTGTTGTCTTGACATCAAGATAACAGATCAGCAATGGAGATGCTGTGAATGTGACACTCACATTTGTTGTGTTGCCATTTCTCCAAGATAAGAATTGGATGATGTTTAGCCACATTTAGGTATTAACTGTGAAGGCTGGTGGAAGAATTGTGTACCACATACGCTGTGCCCCTCATTTCTGGGCTTCAGACCAGAGCAGCTAAGGCGTCTTTGTTCAGTAATGAAAAGCTATTTCTGATGAGATTATCAACAACCAGAGGTGATCTGGTATCCAAAATAGAAAAGGCCAAACAAATACAGGTTCAATTTAAATGTAATGGTACATTGTGTGCTGGTGTGGCTTAGAAATGAATGAGTAATGCTTAAGGTTTGAGACACAGATTTCTAACATGCTGACATGTTTTTTGTTTTTCTTTTTACATACATTTATCTTCCAATTAAAATAGTTTGATATTCAGGATAACAGGTTATTGTCTGCTTTGCTTCTCCTTGCACAGAGCGAAAATGGGGGGGGTGGTTTAGTGTATTTCTCGAAGTGGTTTCCCAGAGCCACCGATTGCCTGGCAACTTTACTGTGGCAAGAAGACAAGAAGTCACTGCTTCCAGCTTTAGATTTGGGTGGACAGATTTTTTTCTGGTTTTCATGATGATCAAATTTTTTGCAGGCTGTATATTTAAATGAGAGGATGAGAGTATTGCTGATCTAGTAGTCAATCTTTTTTAAAGTAAATAACCACTTGTTACTTAATTTTGTATTGAATAAAGTTGTGTTATATTTATTAAGGGACTGTATTATTTTCTACTGGTATTTTGATAATTTGCCAACTAATAATTATTTGACATTAGCAGTAAATATTTTGGAAGTACAAAGAAGAGTACAGCTCTTTCTTTGATCTTCAGACAGGTTTTACTGTTCAAAACACATTTCTACATGACGGAGTAACACAAGTGTTGATAGATCTTAGAGTAGTTCTTAACGATGTTTTGAGTGCAAATAAATCTTGAGGAACCACATTTATTTAAAATGATATAACACCAATTACCTTAACTCTAGCACATCTTGATTGTTTGGTTCTAAATTAAACCTGAGTAAAATTATAGCAAGATGACTTGTTTAACTTGCGCAATCATGTGTGGTATGAATCAGACAGGAAAGAGATGTGACTATAAACTCTGTCCACTTGCAATGAGTGAGAAGAGATCTTTGTGATGGAGTACTTCCCTGCCATGAATTGCAATCTAAATCCTCATCACATCCTCCTGGTGGCCTGTCTCCATGCTCATTACTCACAGCTCCAAAGGCTCTAAGCATGATTAATTCTCCTCACTGACAAATAATCTGTGTGCCTTAAACACTCAGACTTTGGCATTCTGATTGTTGTGTATATGCTCTCTTAGAACAGCTACATTGAAATCAATTCACTTTAGAGCTAAAGAGTCACAACAGAGCTTAACATACTTCATGGGTTATTGTCAAGTTTCTTTACGCACTGGCTTCCCCAAACTTGAAAAAGGAAGGACTCCAGGACACAGGATGTCACTCTCTTTTCTTAATTTATTTATGATGATTGTAGTGGTAGTAGAAGTAGAAAAAGTAGAAGGTGAAAAACCTTGAAAATACAAAAAATAAACAAAGTGAATTTAAGCATTTCAATAAG
>JAVQJG010212114.1:0-12036 GCA_036024015.1 Craterocephalus amniculus
TATTAAGTTAAGTTACAGAAATGCATGCACTTTAATTATGTCCCATTTAATTTAAGTGAGGCATAAATTGAGGCACCAAAACACGGCTCTGTAACAACCACAAACCATGTCAGTTATCCAGATTATCTCTAGTGAAATTATGAAGTTGCTTCCCATTCACAAATTAAAACAAGAAAACAGCCATATCAAGGAAAACTAACTGGGATTGGAACTAAATGTAACAACACTGCCTATTAAGGCCATAAGTATGTACATGGCTGAAATAAACATTTCTTTGCAGGATTCTCACACTTCAATGTCAACCTCAAACATTTCTAAGCATTATTCATCTGAATTTCAGATTTTCTAGTTGCCTCACTGCAACAACACAATGCAAGCATGCAATACATTTAACATAATTTACATATTCAGTGCTCATTCATTTAGCATCAAATTAAATACTTAGCCAAATGATTTTGTTTTGTGTTAAAGAAGGGTGACACATGTAAGGTTAATATGACAAATTTTATTTTCATATAAAGTGACATCTAACTTTTAGCATTTTTAATATCCTGTATAATCTAATCTATATGACAGATCTTACATTTCAATTAATCGTTGAAAACATGACAGATATGAAAACAGTCTCTGACAAAGCTCCTTTAGACTTTTCTAATAAAATTATAAATCAACCTGGTTTTATATAAGTGCCCTTAATTACTTCAAAATCTAAAAAAAAGTTGACCTGCACTCTACTGCTCCTCTTGAACTTCTGAACACACAACGTGGATATTACATTGAGCTGCCAGTGATTGGTTTTTGAATATCAAAACACTTAATTCAATTGGTGCAAGTGCTATTTACATCTTTGAATGAACTAAATCAAAAAACATGACACTGGATACCATAAAAGGCACAAATAAATGGCAAGAGATCCTGATTTCTACACTAGTCTTTTGATACTGCGGGTAGAGCTGTGATGCTTATTGCTAAACAATTGGGTTATTATCATATCATCTAGCAAAAACTTTCAGCAAATTACTACACAAACAACACAGTCAGTTTCAAATATTACATCAAGCACTTTTCAAAGCTTAAAAACACCTTAAAGTTTAAGTATTTCCATTATTTCTAGAACTTTTGCAAACCCAGTCTATGAAACGTTTGGCCTACAGCCTTGCATTGTCTTTAAACCTAACACCAATTTTATCCACAAGATAGGAACACAAGATGCAGGATAAATAACTTGACAGGAATTACAAATTTTATCATTGAGCTAAAACCTCTCTCCACTGGACCCATCTTCCCATAGCCATTTAAAATTCAGCTCACACTCAGCTATGAACTAATTCAAAACAGAAAAATAATTTCCTTCTAGAAAATAACAAAATTAAATAGCAGGTCAACCACAATACTTTGGGGGCTAAACACCAAAAACATTAAAAGTATTGATTCTTGGAGATGTTTAATATAACTCCATAAATTTAAGCCTATACATCGGACAATTCGTCACTGAATAAATAAAACATTTCATCACAAAGGACATTAGGTGGTGCACATGAAAGTCTCAGTAAAAATACAGTACTTCAAGATTACACATGTAGTATTCAAATTTCAATAACTAATTTCTTACAAGTGATTTATTCAAACTATAACAAAAAAGATCTAAAGTGCAAAAGGAATTTGTCAAAAAAAGAAAAAAAAACAGCTTAAGTTATAAAAATTCATGTTTAAAAAAAAAAGGAAAAAAGAAAAATTGGTCATTCATCTTAAAAGTTTTCTACAGGTTTAATGTCCAGTGTGACCTATTAGCACCATAATTCCTAATTGTAACATTGTGCTGGATTTTGGTTCATGCCCCAGTATCCAGGTTTTCCCTTATAGAGAGGAGGGATCCAAACATTATGCCTCAAAGAGTGGGGGGCTCTGCTGTGAGGTCTGTAGCCAAAGTGAGGCCGTGGGAGGATCGGACCGTTGACTGGTGCCACCTTTTTGGGATGCCAGGAAGGAGCAGCTGGATTCATCATCTTAATTAGAGCCAAAAAAAAAAAGTATGAAATTACAAACAAAAGCTGCCGTAAGTCACATAAATAAATAAACAAGCTACTACCAGAGAGTAAAACAAAGAAAAACTGTTGACCTAAAAGAAGAACCACAAAACTGTGTCACATCGTACCTTGTGAGTCCATTGGCGGTTGGGGATTGTGAGTGGTGAAGTGCGAGTGCTCTCCTCATCAGAAGAAGACCCTGAGTGATAATCTGACGTCACCCTCTCCAGAGCACTGGTCACCTTCTTTGCAACATCTTTGTCATCCTCATCGTCGCTAGAGAAAGTAGCAACTGAGAAACAAGGATTTTGCTCTCCATACCTGATAGTTGAAAAGATGGGGTGAAACATTTACCTTATGGAATTCCTACATTTTCAAGTACTTTAAGAAGAAGTTTTATTTGTATAATAATACTTGCAACATCTTTTAACTCAAAGGTCTTGGGGAGAAAAGAAAAAAATTCAGAATCAATACTTGCCTACAACAAACGTCCCCTGGATCCACCCACAAAGTCAGTTCACGAGGCAGCCCCAGGTCACCGTACTGCACCCTGCTCTCCAAGCAGGCCCGAAGGAGCTCTGGATCCTGCCTGTGGAATTGGTTAACCCGGATGCACCTGAAAAGTGAACAAAACTATTCTCAACCTATCTCTCTTAGGGCCTCCTTAATAAAAAAGTAGCAAATCAAAACTCCAAAAAATAGAATATATCACCTGTATGCCTGGCCTTTACTGGGGTTTTCAGGATACCAGTGCCCCTTGAACTTCTCCTGTAGGGCAACTGCCAGCCTCTCAACAAACAGGTCAATCTTATGGGTTTCCAACTTCTCCCCTTTTTTCACAAGCCTTTTCAGGAAAAATACCACTGCTGCTATCTCCCTCCTCATATTTCACATGTGTTTCATTACGTCAGGTCAGTCTCTGAAAGAATATAAACAGATATTAGATGAGATACACTTGAAAAACAATAACAGTTTCTAAAACATACTTTTCCTTAACAATGGCTTCGGGGATGAAAAGGCATACAGTTGATCCTTTAAGTTAGAGCTGATATTTTGAAATAAAAACCGTGTAATCTCCACTTATACTAAACTACATTTAAAAGGCTTTACAGATGAATATGTTCAACACCAAAACAACTCAAAACAAAATATCAAAACCGTAACCTTACTCTTAATCACTAGGATTTTGTAAACATTTCCACTATCTGTTGACAAGGATAAGTGCGTGTATAGATTACGGTTAAAGCGGACGAAAAATGACTTCGCACTGTTAGGGCAAAGTGATACGTTGACTTTGTTTAACGGTCTGGGGGATAAACAGCCAGAAAGGCGGGCTATGACGCACAAGTTCCATTTATTCACCATAACAAGGGCTACTGTATTTAGCGACTTAGCTTGTAAGGCTAACTAACGGAACACTACGCTAGAATGACCTTTTTATAGATATAAACTTCACCCAAGTTATTTAAAAAGGTGGGTTCAGTTATAAATCAAATCACGGGTAAACACACTAGTATTTTTTTAATCTTCAAAATCTTAAGGAGTTTAGCAATAGCTGTTCCGTTAACATGGTACGTTGAGGCTAACGTTGCTAGCATAACTCAATAAATATCGCAGTTAGGGTTTATAATGATAAAACTATATAGTTAAAGACCAAGTCACCGATCAAATTAACATAATACAAACGTTAATGGTTAAATAAATGAAGTGCTAAACACAGTTCAACTCACCTTTCTTCAAATGCCCCTCAGCGCGTGGGCTAAAAATGAATGGCTAGCTACAAGAAGTTGGAATCAGAACCTTTCAGCTCCTCCTGCTGACTCCGCCCATCACCAACAAGCCCCGCCTCTGCATCATTCTCATTGGTTCTTGCAGCCTCGGTGTCGCATTCATTGGCCAAGCATATGGCAATCATGAATCATTTATTACTGTATGACTCACAGTGTTTGGGAATGTGTATTTTTTTTCTGTTACAGTGATTGCAGTTCTAGGTGGAATTTCTTCATGAAACATAAAAATCCAGGCCTCAGTAATTGAAATTAACTGTAATACTTGATGAAAATGTAGTTTTTAATTCACAGCTCAGATTTAATAACATCAAACCAATCCAAAATCCCATATACAAACTGGTAGTTAACTCTAAAATGAGGTGTTAATATTATTCGTGTGTAGTCTCTCACATAGTGAGAATACTTTTCGAGAGTGTCATCTACAAAAATAACAATATCAAATTTCCATTTCAAAACACATTTGGTCCACAAGGTGGAGCCCTGCATCCATCTGTAATAATTAGAGCATTGGTACTTGTTCTTGACACACTGGTGCATATATGCCCAGTGTAGTACCTGTAACAGGTTACAATATTAGATTTCAAAGATATAATGCACTTTATGTTACTCATCCAGTAATTAATGGATTCTGAATGACTGTCTATGCTTTGAAAGTATTATCAGGTACCTGGTTTTGTTTGCTCTAATTTTGTGCACATCCTTTTCAAGTTATCAACCGTTTTCAGTTGTTAAGGCAACAGATGTAAAAATAAAGTCAGAATCTAAAAATAATTTTACTTTATTGGAAAAAAGTCACCTTAGCACAGATCACACAATCGGCAGAAGGTCCATCAACAGATAAAATAAATAGTATTTAAAACATCCAACAGCACAAATGCAGCCAAGTTCAAAATAGGAAATGAAGAGTCAAGCTCATCCTGTTACTGGAGAAGTAACAGATGGAAAAAAAGAAGACCACAAAAATCAGACAACCAAAAACTCGCAGCCTGTTTTTTCTGCCGAGCGGGGGACAAGCCCAGACAAGATTTAACGGCGTACAAAAACCCACAGCATTCATGATGAAAACAAAATGAAAAAAAGATATGTACAACAGAAGATTTTAACTGAAAACCTGCTTTAAGGAACAATAACCCAAATATGCACAAACACTCAAGCACACTGAATACATTTATTCAAATAAAGCCAAAGGAAGTTTAAAATGGAGCTAAAACCTTTAAACCCAAATAGGGTCAAATACATAGAATCTCTTACAAAGAGAGCAAAATACAATGACAATGTTGAGTTTTTCTAAACATTAAACCTCTTATAACTTTGTCTTTCCTGCTAATAATCTTCTAGTTCTGTGATTTCTATCTGAGGAAAGCTCAAATAATCAATACTTTTTACTCTATAAGGCTTCTGATTTATTAGTCTTTGTCTTGCATAGGGTTCCTAAATTCATCCTTTATTTCCCTGTCTTCAAGAGTCAGTGACGTTCATACGCACAGCAGACCAAACTGCCCTGTGTGTATTGCTGTGATATTAAATCAAATCAGCTCCTAATGCAGCAATACAGGAGAGGGGGTAAAAAAAAAAACATGACATAGATGGGACAGAAAAAAATCAATCACAAATCCAACACTGTTCACTTGAAAACATCTTCTGCAATACCTCCAAAGCAGAAATTGGTAATCAATAAGTCACATAGATTTTGTTGGGTATCAAATCATCATCTGTTTATGTCAAATGCATGTGGTGTATATACATTAAACAACAACAGAAACACTTTGGTTTGGCAGCTTGATTTTCATTTATAACTGCTCACTCATGTCTAACCATTCATACCAGCTGTGCTATGTGGCTACACAACAGACCACAAACAGCTTTGTTTTTAAGATCAAGTAAATCCCACCAGTAACAATAGTTAATAACAGAAAAGCTGAGTTTGAGGTTATACCCAGACTTCAAGCCCCTGTTGTTTCCACCCATTTCTTCAAATGAACTATTACGTTTCCTTTTATCACTAATACTAAAGCCAGATACTTGTATTTGTCTTTGTTGTTGTGATGTTTGGGGGTATTTTGAGGTGAACTGTAGCTCACTCTTGTGTTTTCCCCCATTTTATTACATATTTGTCACCTTTTTGTGTTTTATTTCAAATAAAACTAAACTCTCTAAACTATGAGTATGTTTGCAATTTCATAGGTAGACTGGTCCACTGTTGTGGCTCAATCAATCAATATAATTTACAAAATCCCAAGTATTTCAGAGGACCACAGTTTTCTCAAACTACCAGGTGCAATCAGAGCAGTTTGAGGGCAACTAAAGCTCATATTTCTACTCATTACATAATGAGTGTGCAGGTGTCAGATAAAGCTTAAAAAAGATTTAATATGAGGGACAGCATTCATGTTATACCCTCATAAAATACCAATACTCATCACTTTTTACAGAAAAGGTGAGATAAATTATGGAGGAGTGCTGAAAATGATAAAAACCATTTCTGAATATGACATGATTTTAAAAAAGTGAAAATGTATTTAAAAAAATGTAATGCAACAATAAAAACAAGCATTTGAGGGCAAACAAAGTGAAATAAAACAGCAAACAGATCATTCAAAAATCTTCAAGCTGTCCTTTTCTTGTCTAAACTTTAGTCCTTTACAAAAGGGAACCTCATGAAGCACAGATCCTTTTCCAGTTCCAAGGCGTGAAATCCTCTGTGCCACATGTAATTAATATGCATTCTGAGTACTTGGGTCGGGTGAAATTCAGGTCACGTTCCAGGACAGCAATTTATTTGCAAACCTACATTAATCCTTGCATCATCACTGCAACCATGAAAACAGATTGTGTCAACCAAGTTCTCAATGCTCAATGCCACTTTAGTGTTGTAAAAGTCACTCAGCATCAAGGTGTGTTTAAGTGCTGCTGCATCCAGAATGATGACGAACTGAACTTCCTCCCAGCAGCAGATAGAGAAACTCAACCTTGCTGCTCTTCTTCCAGCCCCTCATTCCACAGGGCCACCGCCGCTGCTGGCCTTCACACCGGCCCTGCTAATGTGCATCCAGGGCAGTTTGGCACAGTTCTTGAAGAGCTGCTCAATGGCGATGTGACGTACATGCAGCTCTGACGCCAAGGAGTCCTTCTCCTGAACGGCAGCTGTCAGCTCCTCAAAGACCTCTGGGGTAATGGAAAAGAGGAGTCAGCTTTCTTATTCACACACACAAGGTCAAAACACTCAAACTAAAAGAAACAAACATCATAAAGAAAATCAATTATAGTGATTTCAGAAGGAACAGTGACTAAACAGAGATACCCCTATGGACACGAAACAAAAGGACACAAGTACTCATGGCCAGCATCAGACTGTTGATGAACACTACATTCAAAATAATGAAAACCATTAAAGCCACAAAAATCTAGACCATATAATCAGGAACATGCGTTTTCTACCAAAATATTTGGTTTGAACCATAACATCCCCCCTCTGAATGAGGATGTGTTTGTTTCGAGAACAGTAATGAAAATAATTACTGCAGGGAAGTTTTCTCAAGGCTGAAAATACCACTTATGATAAATCATTAGGGATGTAACAATCTCTCAAGCCACGATTCGATTCAATTCTCGATTCTCAATTTTTAGCGATTTTTCCCACAACACTGATTTTAGTTATTTTATAGCCAAATGAATTGTCTTTTTCTTATATTTGCCTTTTTCTCCCTTGTTTAAAACTGTGACCTTCCATTTCCTGTTGTACTAAAAAAACTTAACACTTAATAACTATTATTGATATGGAAATGATCACAAATGTTTATGAACAAAAGAAGTTTTATTTGTTTTGAAAGTCATCTGCATTGATTCATTGCATGCAAATCGACTTTCCTTTTTTCTACATCAGTTGTCATTTAAACCAGTTTAAATTGATTTTAAATCTATTTTCAAAGTATCGTTACATCCCTATAAATCATAATGAATGTGTACAAATAAAAATATGAAGAACATTTCTTAATGGTTAAGGTGTGTAGTATGTACCTGAACGCATCACACTGACGATGATGCTGTAACATTAGTTTGTTCAGTATAACTGTTAACATCAGTGGCTGTACTTTGTGAGAATAACATTTTAGGTTTGTTGTTAACTGTTTCTGTATAAGCATGAAAACAATGGATCTAACAGGTGATGCAGAGAGGTGTCAATTCACAAACTTCACACAATTACAAACACATAACACCAAAAGTTGTGTTGAAAATATGAATAGTGGGGATTGTTTACACTTCTGTGAAGTGATCTGATTAGCGGGAAAAAACAAAACAAAGCAAAACACTTACTCTGAATCTGTTTCAGCAGCTGGCCATTCAGCTGGTGGAGTTCATCCACACTCATTTTAGACACTAAAATAAAAGAATCATTCTCATTAGTCTGTGAAAGTACAGAAAGTTTCTCTCTTTCAGATATCACTTAGCATCTACTGTAAACATGAGGCCACATTTATTCTCTACACAGTCTCAAAATATCCAAACTAATAGTTTATATTCTGCTTCTCAATCTGTGTTAACATACAGTATTTTTAAAAGGTGGAAAGGGGTGTGAGGGATCATCGCAATGCAAGACACAACCATTAGCATTAACCATTAGCTGAAGATAGCATTTTTCTTTTTTATTAGTTTTTTTATGTAAAAAGGTGTTCTTATTGTTTAAATCACTTTGTATAGTCATAGCACAAATAATAACTTATTAAGTTTGATTGATTAATTGACCTAACCCTAAGATTATCAAAATAACTGCAGCTGTGAAGCTATGGAATAAATATTTTTTAAAGGGGGCCTTAAGGAGTCTCCCATTCTTGCAGGTCCTGTCGTCATAAGCGGTTTCAGTGGAGGCTAGAAATGAGAAAGCCAAGGGCACAGTTTATCTCGAGGTTACAGGAAAATCAACTATTCTCGACAGATTGTACATTTCTTTTAAAACGTGAAGGACAAAGGGAAAATTTAGATCTTTGTAGAGACCATAGTGAACAAAGTAAGACGAAAGAGAAAAAGAAAAGATGCTTTATATTTCTGCTGACAGTTTTCAAAACTATTTTCCTTAAAAAACCAAAACCAAACAAGAACCATTTCCCTACTGAGAAAACAAAGATTTGATTAATACAATATAAATGTACTCACACTGGTCTCTGCTGTGGCCCTGGTGGGTGTGCTGGGTCTGTCCTCCTGATGACTGCTTCCTGCTGTGCAGACCTTTCCTGCCGTCGCTGGTCCAAACATCAGATTGCGACTCCTGCAGCAGTCCCAACTCTTCCGCTGTTTGACACTCCAGCATCCCCACTGCGTACTCCGGCAGCCCCGCGGCTCTGCTCCTGTCCCAGCTGGGGGTGTAGCGGGGTACATGGGCATCGGACTGGGGCAGCAGCTTGCGGTCACTCTGCTGGCTGTAACAGAGAAGCTTTGGCCCCCGTCTGGTGCAGCCGTTGGAGGAGACAGAGTCTTTGTTCTGGGCGAACTGAATGATGCGGTTCAGCTTCTGGCTGAGGGCCAGCTTCATGCCCTCATAGGCACTTCGGGAGACCTTGGAATGGGACAGCTTCTGGTTGGCAATGAGGTGACACTTTTCAAAACAGCCTCTGTGGCCGCGTAGGGACTTTGAGTGCAACAAGGTAGCAGAGGAGACACCTGCGTTCACACAGACATGGCAATGAGCAAACATGGCAACCAAAGCATGAATGACAGCAACAAAAAACAAAATGAAGAAGGCCAAAGTTAAGAGTGCAACAATACACCCACCCATATACCGTAATAGTCATGTTTAGAAAAACAAAACCAGTTGGTGAAATATGTAGTACTAACCTACTGAACTTACCACTGCAAATAAAAATAAACCAGTTTGAATGCACGCTAAAGCTGAGAGATTGACCTATTGCAATCTCCGAGTGAAAGCTGCTTAGTGTGCAGTGGATTAGCTGCCACAGATTTGAGAAGCAGGGATGATGGATAAACCTGGTTACTATGCAAATATAAAGCATCTTTAGAAAAAGTTGAGCAGAAGAGTAGAAAGTGTCCATACTACATCAAGCCTTTCATTTGCTTTAATTAAATCAAAATATATTTGTCCAAACTAAGAAGATGCAAAACAAACCCCTTCACAACAGCTGATGTTTATCCTGATTTAACATTCACATAACGTAATAGTCAAATCAAATCAGAAGCTGAATCTCAGACAATACAAACAAATAATCTTTATTCTTTTAAGTGCTGAGGAAATGCTATCATCTGCAGCACGAGGCTGGCATTACACAATTCAGACTACATTCCCTGGAAGTGAAAAGACGTTAGCTTGTGGGATCCAGTCAATAAAGTCACTCCTATTCTTTGCTGGAAGTAGAACAGCTTTAAAATAAACTTTGCGCTAAATGGGTCAGACAAACAAAGAGAAGCTGAAGGTGAGAGAACGAGAGTGAAAACCAAAGCGTGTGTAGATGTGTGTGTGCGTAAGCTAGCAGATGAGGCTTCAGAGAGAGTGTGCTACTCGTGTGGTTACCTTTTTCTAACGCGGACCACATTTCTCAGCAGACAGACGTCTGTGTTGGAGCCTAACATGACAAGTTACTGGTGTTCATTTAGATTTTCTGCTCACTTCGGCAGGTTTACCTTGCAAGCAACTCTGGACTAAGCACAAACAAGTTCTTGTATTTCCGTTGCATGTCCAACTAAAAAAAGGTGGCCTATAAGAAATTGTGGTAAAAGTGGATTTTATCATTATTAAGTTGTAATAAACTAAGGTTTCATCAGTCTTTTTAAGCAAATCTACTGAGCTGCAAATCTTTTAAAACATCTTTTAAAGTTCATGTTATACCAAAAAGAATTATCTGTTTTAACAATGTCTTGAAACAGCTGGTGATGTGTTGAATGTTATGGAAATTGTAAATTTAACTAGACATGTCTTAATTTCTGAGGCAATATTTCCTTCCAGCGTCATTTACTTTAACATCTTTTCAAAGTTTTAGTTTTAAAAGCCAACATAATCATATTATACTGTCATTTAATGTGGCCCAGTCACATTAATGGCTCCTTTGTGACTGCACAGAGGACACTTTTATACTGTACCATTACACAACTGTGTGAGTCTGTGTGTAAATCTATTCTTAGTTTCTGTACATTTGTGCTTGGATCCAAAGTGCCATGAAAGACAGATTTTTACAGTGGATTAGCCCTGTGAGGGAATGACATTACGTCACCAGGGCTGCTTGCATGCTTTGTGACTAATGAATGGTCAATGAATCCTTACTAATGGCCACGGGAGCTTTCTGCAGGCCAAACAGCCATGCAGTAATCTGATCAGTCTGAGTCTTTAGAGCACCAAAAAAAGCACACCAACTACCACTAGCCTAGCATAAAAACCATTGGCCCACAACCAGGACAAGAACCCAGTAAAAGACCTCAGTCCAGCTAAGCAGCTTAGCCCTGCTGTATTTCATGGCTGCAGAGCAGGCATAGACAGACTATTCACTGAAGGTGAATCGACATTGTTCATTTGGGACAACTGCAGATTAAACCAGCTGATAAACAAGAAGTTTATTTTTTACTTATCTTTTTTATCTGATATTACAAGAAAGAGGTAAGCTGAAGAATGACAAATCACATATATATATATACACATTTTTCAAGATCTGACGAAAGAAAAAGATTTTTTGGGCTCTATTAAGTTATTCCTTTGATCTTTCTGAATAATTTTATAGTATAAGAACCATTCCTGTAAAAATAACCATTTTAAGGTTTACTCAAGGAAATCATAAAATATTTCATATGTACAAAAAGCACTGTGAAGGCTGGTTTATACTCGTGCGTAGCCTCCGCGCGGCGGGACCCGCAGAGGCTACGCAGACCCTCTGTGTGTTTATACTCCTGTGTAGGGAAACGCGCCGGGTCGCGGTGTTTTTTCCGGCTCTACAGGCAGCGGTAGGCTGGTACCGGTCAACAAACTCCGCCACGCGGAGTTTTTTCAGTGTTTCAACATACAAATTTACAATCTACTGATAACATGCAATGATCATTTTTTAAGAGAAGCTGTTAGATGAGCTGCACAGTCCGATAATTTTCCAAGTGAGTCAATGCTGGCGTCTCCGTGGATTTTGTGCCACAAACCACCAACGCAGCTGCAGGATCAGTGAAATAAACTGTTGTCAGATCGGGAAAAGTGCAGTTTTATTTCACTTTTATCCGCGGTTTAAAAGGTAGTC
>JAVQJG010212144.1:0-15000 GCA_036024015.1 Craterocephalus amniculus
CTCAGAAATGGCATGTATCAAATATGATACGTTTGGCTTTATAGCGTTAAAGACAGCCGATGCAATGTCCTCAAACTAAGTAAACCCTGTTGCTTTTGTGCAGTTTAATGGCCTGTCATATAAATGATTTGCCTGCAGAGGTCATGAAATGCAGTGCATTTCATTTATGACATGAGGGGTAAACAACCTTATGGGCCTGTTTACAGTTGTCCCATAATTTATTTGGGGGGAGGGAGGAGGGGGATAAGATGCTCTATTTGCAGGGATGCGTAGGAGATGCTGTTTCACGGCTGCAAGCAACACATGAAGGATCCAACTTACTGAAATCTAAGATACTCCGTGGTTACAATATTTGTTTTGTCTATCTGCATCGTTAAACTGTGCCGCATAAAATAAATAAAAGCGATTGCAGCACTCTAGCCACCGCCCCTGAGTTCTGCCCACACCACACAGAACATGCCTGCAGCGCAGACACACCTCTCCTCCTCACCTGTGTCCGGATAAGTTTCAAGTCGAGCTCTGACTCACCTCAACTCTCCGTCCAGCGCTTGTATCACGGCTGCGAAGCTCCGACTGGTCTGGTTCAGATACACGTAACAGGTCCGCAGACTCTCGCTCATGGACTCCTGGCAGGGGAGACACAGAAAGGCTGTTTGTCGGTAGAAGCCTGCAGGTCTGAGGGCGCTGCAGGGTCGGGCGGCCTCTTGCAGGCCCCGCTCCCCGAGTCTCCAGCTCTGCAGGAGGGACCGAGAAGCGGACCCGCAGCCTCGCGGTGCTACCGAGAGGGAGCGCTTAAAAACGGACAGAGAGACTGGACACTTGCAGCAAGCTCCGGCCATACGAGAAACCCGACAACTGTGCAGTTATGAGACGACACGGTCCATGTGGACGCCACGCCTGGTGGGCCAGTTTCAAACACTAAGTCCATGTAGAGGACAAGCTAAGCTGAGGGGGTCGAGCTCGTTGGAAATGGTTTGGAGGACGTTCAGGAGGCTTAAGTTTGTCGCTCCGCTGATCTACGAACAAGCTAGTTCTTGGTTTGCATTAGCCCAGCCAGTGCAGAGCGTTTATAACTCTGCTGTTATGATCACGCACACTCCTCCCACCTCTACCCAAAACAATGGCAGCTGCAACTGTTTCCTAATCAGCCTTCAGCAAGGAAATGCAGCAATATAACCCACAAACGCTCAATTAAAACAGCGGAGAGTTCGTTACTACATTATAAAGTTACTATTTAAAAGAAAAAAAATTAAACACTTTTTTTATCTGCATCGTAAAAACAGCTAATATTTCCACTTGACATCAGTAGACTGTATTTTTTTTTAGACCTTCGCCATCACGACTAAAAAAACTGCGAGTCTGCATTATAAACTGCGTGTTTGTTGGGTAACAAATCTTGGCAAAAAAGCAGAAGTAAGGGAAATTGCGTTGCTGACACCTAGTGGGAGACTCTGGGAATTACACCAACAGGAACATTATTGGCTAGAGGTGAAAAACCCCATTCTACAAGAGTAGTAAAAATAACGTTTTAACCACTAAAAAACACCTTTTAACAGGCAGATATAATACTATCATTAAAACCTATATGCTTATTGTAGCCAGTGGTGCAAATCAAAGGAAACAATTTAGGTCAAAGCAAACATAAGTATTGCAAATTGAGCTGGGATGCAAACCTCGTTGAAACAGAATTCATTAAACCCCAAATGAGCTTATCATCCTACATATATGCATAACTATTCCAAAAGCTAAACTCTTGAATGTTATTGGTTCATAAAAAAAACTCTCAGCAGCACAAGTCCTCATTTGTCCCTGGTTGAACCTTTTAAGTGATTTGTCTGGGACATTTGGAAGCATTACCTTGACAGCAAAGGTTTTTTTCTGAAATCAGAACGACCAAGCTCGTTTTAAGAGACACTTTAAGGAGTGGTGAAATGTTTCTTTACAGTAATCATCAGTTTATGGAAATATGGAGATAACACAACTTTTTGCAGATGCGTTTTATCAGATCATCGAATCTGCCACGCAACTGTAGAAGCCCGCAACACCATCTTTGCAATAATTGTGACATTGCAAAGATGCAGTAAATATCGATGATGTTGATGTGCAGGCGCCTTCTCTCTCCGGGTCACATTGGTGTTAAAACTGAGGGATTAGCCGTCAAACATGCGCACAGCATACATCCTCACAGGTGAACCCTCCAAGCTCATTATGCAACGTAAATCCCACGTCAATGGTCATCTCTGCCTGTGTGTAGTAAGCCAACAGGGGTAAGAGCACAGATCTGATTTGACAAAGTCCTATTAGCTGCCTCTGTTTCCATACATATAGGTCAATCCACTGCAACACAGATCGCATACAGTAAGTATGGTGAGACCCAGCCTAGTTAATAGGCCTATGTTGAACTAAACGAAGGTACAGAGCAACTTGCACGTACTGATGCTGTGAAAAGCGGAACGAGGTGTGCAGCATAATCTGCGCGGCGAATTAAGACATGCTTCTACAATAAACACCACCTATCCTGCCACTCTTTATTCTTATCCTGTGTTTTGGAAAACATTTTACTCACATAATCCAACTTTGGCATGACGGCTTTGCATCCTCCCATCTTAAACTTAAACAGGTTAAATATCTCCTCCGGGTGTCCTAGTGACTTCAAGATGTCCATGTTGCTTCGGACGCTCCGCTGCTAATCTAATACACCGCTGAATCAACCTGAGGAGATGCTCTCCATAGAATCTGACGGACGCGGCAGCTGAGCGACCACCATTAAGTGAATACCGCTTTCGACTACTAACTCGTCATATCGACTGATGTCGCTGATTGGCTAGTAGGCCCTGGTATAAGATTAGATGGTCCAATGAGACACCAGAGCGTCTGGCGTGATGCCCCGCCCCATTAGAATTGTCATCCCAGCGCGGCTTGTGATTGGTCCGTCAGTTGTCCTAAGGAGAGCGGAACCTGTTTACAGATATTGTATTGTAATTCATAGAGGAGGGCCAATGTTGGTACGATCGCCAGACTTTGTCCACACTATTTCATGAGTTATATAATCTATTCTAGACATACAGGACAGGTGCTTTCAAATGTAACGTTTTTGAACGGAAAATTTTTGATAAAAATAGTCCAAAAGTAAGGCAAGTTGTTTTCTAAAGCATTTTAATAAGCCTATTCGTGAAAAAAAGCTGGTAAAGGGAAGCTGTTGTGTTTTAATTTGCACAGACTTATGTGTGAGATAAAGCTTGTCTGTCTCAGCTTAGCTGGGCAGCTTGTAAACAAGTCAGCAGAGAGTGAGGGTTTCTGACTCTCTTCTGTTTGTAAAATTTTAATCTAGTCCCCATGTCTAATCACACACTGAAAGAGACACAATTGCACTCAAACACACATGTAACCACCCAAATTTGTTATGATGAGAGTCTCAATATTGCAGCATGTGTTAAAATTAATCAGTTAACTCCGGTAAATGGAGTGAAGCCCTGTAAGATCTTTTCATTTTCTGAATAGATTTTCTAGCTCTGCTCTGTCTGCGTCCTTCATCTCTGCACATAGTGATAGCTAAGCAAAAACTAGACATAACTAAGTCCTCAGTTAGATATAAGTGACTTCATCTGTTAGATGTCCAAAGATAACATAAGCAAGAACCAGATATAACAGCATATCATAAGTTTGGTATCTTCAGGTCTGTTGTATTAGATACACGCCTCAACTCAACATCCACACAGATTGAACAGAACATCTCAATCTGGTGCGTGAGCAATGATGGCTGCTCAGGTCAGGAATAACTGGCCAATTACACTCAGTTTCGTCTCAAGCCATCCCCATTGTACGAGGCCCACCCAGCCTAAGAAGATAAAATGTGAACAGATCCAAGGTTCGGGGCTCAGGCCGGACGACCTGTGACCTGAATCGGAATAAACTTTTGATACATAAGAAGAGATCCTCTCCTATTTTTGTTCTCGAGCTTCCGATAAAAAAACTACATTAACAATTCCTTGTTTTTAATGGAGTGAGACCAACTCCACATCACACACCAGCTTAGCTGCTTTCCCTGCCAGCGACGCCAAGCGATTTTAATTAATCCCAAGAGCCAGTTGGCGTCGCTGTGAATCGCCCCGGCCCCACCTTACTCAAACACACCTTGCTCCAAACCTGGAAACTCCTCTCTGCAGGCGGGGAGCCCACTTTGGAGGTGCCATCTGTGCAAATTTTGTGATGGGATGGAATTCAGTAAACCAACTTTCCTGCTGTGGCTTGTTTAACAGCCCTCTAAGAAGAAGGTGCCGGTCCTGTGATGCTGTCCATAAATCTTTTATTATGACACACTGCAGCAAGAAAAGACAATATTACCAGTGCTTCTGGGTGTTGCAGTCTCAGAGAGTTAAGGGTATAATGAGCACAGGTGTGTGTCTTTTATTTATATGCTCATTTATTAATTTAGCAGATGCATCATTTGGGATAAACTGTTAACAAGAAAAAAACATTAAGTTACTACATTTGTCATTAAAGGCAGGCATTAATAGAAACTGATGTGTGTATCAAGACCAATAGACAATTGTGGAAATATAATTGTGTATCTAACATTTCCTGCTTACATTTGACTGCCTAAGCTGAAATGCCCCCACCTTCTCTTATGAAACATGATTTATCTTCTGTCACAACTGTGATCAATAATAACTATGACACTTGACTCAAACGTACCCATATCTAGTCTAACATGTTTCTCAGCATATCTGCGTTGACACCAAAAGTCCCCTGTTGACTAAGCATGTGCACGCTTAACACGTTTCACTGAGATCCCATAAAATCAGAAAGCACACAAAAATGTGCAAATTAATAGACAGTAATTAGCCTTAATACAGTGTATAGTCTCCAGCCTCTTTTGATTTCCTATTCCTCAGGCAGTTTTGGACAGACATGAAAAAACTAGTTAAACTGGTTCTACAGTGGAAAATGAAACATTTAATGATATGACTGATACATCGCTAGACAGTCGATGATCACTACGTAAATGATGTGCAATAAATTGACACAGTAAATAAATTCAAAGATAAAATACAACATAAATTCCATGTGATTAAAGTGCATTCGTGGATTTGTTTTTCTTTTTTTTGGGAGACACATGAAATATTAGTATAACTCCAGACCTACTTTACTTGTACAGTCTTGACAAAATGGATTTTCCTCAAGGGGCTCACTGAACTGTAGCCTGCTTAAAGGAAGAATCTCCCAGAATAACTGTAAGTTGTAACGTTAAACCAAAAGTAACTTTAAAGTTTGTAGCTTCAAAGTGGGCTGAAATGGGCTGAAATGGTCTGTGTGGATGCCTCACTGCGACTGGCAACTCACAGAGAGCAACTTGGCTAAATGAGGTACAGCAATAGTGTTCAGGTTGTGTACCTGTCAAGCTATGAGCATGATTTGGAGGTGGAGCTAAGTTCTTCTGGTTATACAATGCTGAGTGTTTTTAGTGAAACACTGCAGTGTTGGGAGTCACTATGCAAAGGCAGCATGTATACCCTGAAAAAGCAGGTCTGACATTTTGCCGGTTCCTATGAAGAGACTGGATGGATTTCTCCATGTGAGTACATTCCCTTCTCACATTGACATGAAATTATGAATGACTTGCATGCATAGTAAAGCTGCCTGTACCCCATTTGTTGCTTTCATTTTACAGTAAAACAGTCCTTTCCCAGATTTCTTTTAATTCTCAGTATTACCAGATTTCTTATGTGACCCCTGCAGGCCTGTTCCTGTGATGCTGACAGTGAAGTTTAAGATGTTCTGTACACACTGTTCTTACCAGTTCAAAATGCAAATAAAGTCTGTATGTTCTCATGCAGGTTTAGCCAAAAGCGCTCTCTTTTTGATGACTGTGGACACAAGTTTCCACCGTATAGGAAGAGGCGTTTCAGAAACTGGTCACATAGAGTTCTACAACACAATGGGCCGCCGTAAGTATATGCTGGAGAGCAGATATATACTGAAGTATAATTGTTTTTGCATACTTTACATCAAGAAATGCATTTTACTGTAGTCAACGCTCAGATTCTCTTGGTGTTTGGTACATTGTTGTCTTGTATATATAAAAAGTAGCTGTAAAAGTGTCTTTTTGACCAGACAAAGACTTTTTTAAGGAGCTCTTTAGGAACTCTTTGTCCAATTAAAACTAACCTCTTACACCGGCAGCTTGATTAAGCAACATGAACCTTATCACGCTACTTAAAAAAACATACCTAAGATATATGTGTGGGTTAAAGGTGCAACATATCTTTGTCACCTTCAATGAACAGAAGGAAGAGCTGAGGAATTTCATTGCTCAACATATACTGTAACCTTTTTTAGGGGGTTAAATGTCATTATAGGCAATTAAGAAGAAAAAAGACGAAAGAAAGACAGAAAAAACTTGAAAAAATGCAGCAGCTGCCTGAAATGACTAAAGACAGTTGTATCTCCTTTGAGGTAATACAGGCCTGAGGCCTCGGTTTCACCTGTTTCCAGAGGTTTGCTTGTTGTTGTTTTATCTCTGGTTTTAGCTTTGTCTCCAGAAAGTAAAGTCTAATCCCATCATCCGCCAGCAGTTATACCATCTTCCTCTTCTCTAACTTTTAAAGCAGTTTGCTGAGTTCCTGATTAATCCACGATAATGATGCCACCATCCATAGGGTCACTAAATTGTTTCATGATACAAAAAATTATGTTATTTGTCAACTGAATATATATGGTATATGTAAGTGCAACATGTTTGTCCTGTTCTGATAATGGTAAATTGACTGATAGTTGGCTTAAACTGCATGTTGACATTTATTTGAAATGAGCTCTATTCTCTTTCAGGGCAAGTTGTGGTCACACCTGTATGTGTGAGGATTGCGTGAACAGGAGGGCCAATCATCTGACTGACAACACAAGGCTCTCTGAGCACACAGTGTCCTGGGCTGACACACAAAACTCAGTCAAGAAAGTTTTAGAGCATATCAAATCCAAACAAACCGCTGATTGCGTTTTCCTGGATGACTCTGTAAACCGTAAGTTTTCAGCGTTTCACTGTGACATCACTGATGAATGCGGTGCAGAGGTTAAGCAGCATTCTTGGGGAGTTATTGAGAAACAGGAGGAGATCATCATGTACGGACCGTATTATCCCAACTACAACAATGGCGAACACAGTGAGGACATAATTGTTAAACAAACCCAGGAACTTCTGGAGTCAGGGGACGTTTCTGGGGACTGGAAGGTGTATGTCTTCACGATAAATAGCCCCTGTTTGGCAAGAAATACTGAACCGTGCATGTTAAAACTCGTTCACAAAGCCCAGGAATGGTGGAGCTTATATGGGGTGAAGACTCATATTGGCTTCATGAGATGCTGGGGTTTTAAAGGAACAAAAGAAAACGTATTCAAGGATATCAACTACAGCCAAGTGGAACGCATCAATCAAAGTGCCGACTATGAAAGCTATGTTAAAGTGTCCGATCTTAACCCTTTGTGTAAATCGGTGTTCTCTGTTGCTAAACACTTGCTGGAATCTGGACAAGAAAACTTTCCCTTGATGAGAACCGTGCAAAAGCCGGACCTGAAGAGTTACTTCAAAACTATGAACTCTGCTTTTGAATCCAAACCAGAGCATGAGAAAAAACTCCTGACGCAGGAGGTGAACGCTGCCTTCGAAGCAGCAGAGGTTCTGCTTTCAGGGAAAAGTGAAAGTTTAGAAAAATATCTAGACAGAGGAAGGACATTTGCAGCCAGTTACACTTTCAGCTCACTCGTATGCGATGCTCTTCAGGCTGAGATGAGACTCCGATTTGAACAGTGCTGGAGGGAGATGGTGCAGGACAGGTATGCAGAGTTTATCAGGGAGAAACTGACTGATGAATTCAACCGATGTACCATCCACCTTTTTATCAAAGATATACTGCAGGTCACAGAAGCTTATTTACAAATTGGAAAATTACACTTTTAGGTTGAAGATAATGATTAAAATGAAAGTTATGTCTTTGCTATGCAGTGAAATCGGTGAATAACACCACCGTTGCATTTTAAATGCCATCTTACATCATGTTAAAATGCATTGTCTTTATTACTCTTAGTTTTTGTCTACAATATATCACAAATGATGGTGTACATAATTATACTGGAGTGGCATTTTTACATAGAAGCACATACATTTGTTATTTTTGTAATTACGTGTGGCAGTCACAAGCAAATTAAATGCAATGCTAACACACTGTACAGATTAAACTCTTTAAACATTTTATCAAATAACTGTCACAGACAATCACGATTGTGTGGTTTTGAGTTCACCCTGTTATAATAAATATAAACGGGATTGTTTGTTGATGCACATGTGAGCTGGAGTCAGCAGAGGGAGCTACGTGTCTGCTATTCATCATGCTCAGGTTGCATAGGTAGTTTGTCATGAGTTGTGCTTTGTTGGTGTCGTCAGCAGTGGCAGGATTTTTTTTTTAAGCTTTTAAATACTTCTGCCTTTTTCGTCTTATTTATATAGAGATACAAGCAGATAGATCCTCTTTTGTCACATCATTACAAGTGAGGTTCTCTGGTAGTTATTAAAATACTGCAGTAGACTATTTCAATAGCAAACTGTTTGCAAACTAAGCAAAATCATTTATCTGGTCACATCAGAGAAACCTTCCATACAGAAACTTTTCAAAGCACCAGGAGCAAAATATCAATCCATTTATCCTTATTGCATTGTAGCAATTTGTATTTTTGAAGCTTAAGGGTCAAAATGTGTATACCAGTATGTTGCTCTCGGCTTTTCCTTTACGATTACATACGGTGCAACTCCACTAGTGGAACTATGGCGCAAAGTAATCCACATGTGATCTTTCTGGGTTTTTGTAAGTCCATCATTTTTGTGCCAAAGAAGTGCACAATCATATGTAGGGAAAAAAAATACACAGAAAATAAGTCTGATCATTACTGTTATGTGTCATTATGTCATGTTACAGTATTTCTCAGGCTGATTACGCATCCGCACTGGCACATGGAAAAGTCAGAAAGACAGAAAAATTCCCTTTTTCAGCCCTTGGCTGCTCTGATTGTACACGCAGTGTCTGTGTGGTATGGCTCAAAATCTCATCTCATCCATGGCAGCTCTATTATCCTGATGGACGGACACAGTTTGTAGGAAACAGTGGACATAGAGCAGCAGTCGTAGGAGTCATAGGAGAGTTTCGTAAGTATGCTGTACATAGGTAGCTTTTTTGAGTTGTTTTGCACAAGGTTGACTAAGCAAGAATTAAGTTGTTCCAGGGCTCTGCTTTGGAGCTGGACGAGCCGTTGTGTCCCCCAGGGGACACCTTGAGGGGAATGGCTCCTCCTTGAGCTGACATGTAGGCTGGTAGAGCTGAAATCTGCAGAGAAACAAAAGAAAATGAGGAATTTAGGGATCTTTTGATAAACTGCAACGTTGACCGATGTGATTAACTTTGTTGCTCTTTTTGTTGGCTTGTTTTGTCAGCAAGATTACACAAAATCATAGCAGCTTACCTGTGTGTGTGTGCTGTGGTGTGTGTACAAGCTATGATTGTCTGGCTCCGTCTTTATCTGGCGGGGCTCTTCTGCGCTGGTGGTGGCGGAGGAGGAGCGGGGAGTGTTGCTTGGTGTAACTGAGGTCCCCTCATTGCCCGGAGTCCCTGCAGAGTCCGTAAAACAAAAGTTACCCACATATTTGGATGATTGTGTTGAAAACATTGATAAAAATTCACATTTTTGCTGATTTGAGGCAAAAGTCTCCCTGTTTTTACGGAATGATTAGACTGAACTTTAACACACCAGTTTGGGGCTTGTTGAGGTTCTTTGGTTTGCGCTTGCGGGTTTGAATGCCTTCTTTTTTCATAGCCAGAGGGCGGGGGACCTGCAGAGATAGACAAAGAAAGAAGTGTTTCAAAGGTATGAATACTTGTAAAATCCATTTTCACTTAGATAACATATAAAATGATTAAATGTGTAAAAACTCTAAATGAATAGTTTGTTGTAAAGTAGAAGAAGTCACCTATTTATGCTAAAAAATGATTACTATTTAAGAATCCTTAGTTATCACTGCTTAATGTTGCACTTTACAACAGATACAATAGTAAATGTGATCCTAAATTCTTGTTTTCTACAGAATTGAATGATCTGAGTGATCTCTTTATCTTTTTTTTTTATCAAAACATATTTCCGAATCATTTGTAGAGGTCGGCATTGTTTTTGTTATTTCCTTTCCATCAGTGAATTCTGAAGATTTTTGCTTCCTTTGCATGTAAATGAAAGGTTTTGTGTCACAAATAGTATCAGATTAATTTATAGCATAAGACAAAACTTGTTCATAAACGGGTCCCATCTTACAATGAAGGTTGTTGCTTTGATTAGGATTAACTGTACCTTGATATGTTTTGTCGTAGTTTCTAATTACTTTTTATTTGTTTTACATAAGTACTTCAGCTCATGCTATTTTAGATGCTTAAAAAGTTGACATTTACATCAAGAACTTTAACAATACTAATCATGAAAATACTGTTAAAGTACATTTTAGACTCCTTATAATTACACAGGGGGTATTTAATTCATATTTAATTCATTACTTGCAAAGCTGGTCTTGGTTTACGGTCTTTTTTTCTGGGGTTTAATTAAAAACACTAATAACACTAATCTGTTACTTTTTGTTAATAAACAGTCACGTGCTGGCACATACTTCAAAACAGTATACCCCTTTGTTTTTCTACATTGTTACAAAATCCAAACAATAGTGATATGTATTGTGAAATATCTGCAGACAAGCCATTGTTTATCATAAATGATTCATTATTCATGAACACAGTCATCATAAATGGGACTTATGTGGGTTATGTGACAGATCTGTTTTAACTTGAATATACTTGGACAACAGTGAGTTGGAAACTGTTACTGTTTAAGTGCAATAACATGACTTTGTCATAAATAGATTCTAAAGCTCTGCTGAAATATGCAACGGCTCTTGCACATAAAAACTGTTAACCTGGTGTCTGCATCCGCCTGTTTTTTCTACCTGCTGCAAAACAAGAATCTGCTTCACACCACTTTTAATCAGTATGCTGATGGGAAAGCAGGTGGATTAAACTGACACAAAAGGCCAGTACTTTTCAGACTGACATCAGCCAGAGCTGCATCAGCACTTAAGAGTGCAAGGGAAATACTTATTTTCTATTTTACATTCCTTCTGGTAAACCCACAAAAGGAAATATCAAACCTTCAATAGATAAAATGTAGAGGCCAGCACAGCAAACAGATAAGTTATGGGTATTTGTGATTTCCTCTTTCTTCCCCTTACCCCATGGAGTTTCATGTAGAGCCCACACGCATTACAGACCGGCTCTCCCTCTGCGTTTCGTCGCCACAGGGTGGTAGTTGTGGTGTGACAGTTGGTGCAGGACAGGCCCACCCTCCTCGAGGCAGACTACAGCAGATAAAACATGCCATGTTTTCCATGTTTAAAGAAGGCTAATATGTGTCTCTGAAATGAGCAGCTGAAGGAGAAGATGAGATTTCAGCGTGATTCGCTGTCACCCACCAGCCGTCTCTGGGGTTTGATGAGAGGCCTGTTGATGCCGTTCATCTTGTGGTAGAGTCCGCAGGCATTGCACAGGTAGTGGCCGGTACCGTCCCGCCTCCAGAGGGGGGTTGACATAGCCCCGCAGTTCACACACTCTCTCCCCTCAGCAAAGTCATCAAACAAATCTGTTAAGAGAATATTACATCACCATCGAACACAATACATGAGGTGAACCAAGCTCTTTGTGCCCATGACTCTCAGAACATATTGGAATAATTGTGATGTTGTCGTCCTCCAGCTGAGTTTGAGCCATAAAACTTATTTCCATCCTGAAACACATGTTAGCGATGCATTGGCAGTCACACACCAGCAGGAGACGCAGGCTGCAGCGGTGAGGGCCCACACAACAGCAGCCTGGAATCCTGTCTTATCTCACAGCTCCCCTCCAGATAAAAGTCGGCCGGAAATAGAGATGGTATAAAGCTCCAACAAATTTAAACGTCTATCACAGCTCTTTCTCTTTCTACTGCTCGTTCTCTCTCCCTCTCTCAAAGACCATGACATCTGATGTATGTAATCTTCATCCGCTTGTTTGCCACATAACGGAGTATCTCCCAAGAACCACTTAGCAATTTAGGATAGGAGACATCAATCTGTAGATTTGAGGTGACAGCTCAGCTTTTCTTCCCACCACCATGTAAATGTGTGGCTAGGCTGACAACACTTTGCCTAACTGCAGAAAACAGCAACGCACAACCTGTAAAATCACTTTAAATGACATCATAATGAGGTTTTAATCGCACACTTCATTGTGTCTAATTACTCCTCTGCAGATAGTAAAAATCTGGCCTACATCTGTTCCTCATCTTGCTCCACAGGAGTAATGCATGTGCAGGCCTCCTCAAGGTTGAGAGTCAGCAGGGCGCGCTAACCTTGAGCCAGGCAGCAGTTGTAGCCAACACAACGCAGCCAACAAGACAATACACAAAAGAAATCCTGCAGCGTCCACCTCTATCTAAATGGAAATTTATGTTTTTTCCTCTGTGTGTCAGTCTGTGTCTTTATCAGGCTGCAGCTTCAAAACATCCACATAAACACTCCAGAAGGCCAAAGGTGAAAATAGGGATATAAGGATAATTCAAATGTGACATGTGGTGACTACTGTCTGTACAGTGTTTCTGCTCTAAGGTTCATTATTAAATGGATAGAAAGTGTAATACTAAGAAATTATAAGTGTTTCTAAGCACAAATGTCAAGCGTTATACACACATTTACTGTCAATGAGCACCACATATTTATTCAGAAACACGTATTTACAACCAAAATATAAATCTTACTTCACTTCTGCGTAGCACTACAAAAAACATTACATTTTATCAAACCAAATATGGTGTAATTTACTGTTAAATTAATTAGGATCAAAGTTATTTGCATTTTGGCTGAAAGCCTTTTTTATTTCTGATAAGTTGTTTTTTTTTACAGAAAAAACAAAAGATCAATGTTTTAAAAAATTTAAATGATTTTCCAGTCTGATCAATAAATCAATTATTTCAAAATTAAACAGCAATAATCGGTTGTCCAAATATCAAATTAAATATAATAATCTTTTTTTTAAATACATAGGCTACTCCATCACAGGTCACCTTACTACAGTGAAATTTATTTAATGTTTATTTATCTCTCTCTCTGTGTGTCTTTCTCTCTCATTTTCATATGCTATAAACGAGGAAGGGTATTCACACCTCAAAAATATTCTTGTAAAAATCCCTGTTCCTTAAACTTTTTCTTAATCTGTTTACGATCCCCACTACAACAAAGGTGATGTAAAAAAGAAAAAAGAAAAATGCCTGAGTAATATGGCAGATTTTAAATGTGTTTTAGCAGAAAAACAGCGTTCATTCTCATCTTGACCTGCAGAACAAAAGACTCCACTGGCTGAACGTCATTTAATCAAAAGTTGAAATTGGATTTAATTTGCTGTGATTGCAAAACAAAGACAAAAACTGTTGTAAACAAAGCAGTGAGTGGCCAGGATTAATTTCAGAGACGAGTGTGCCTATAATGAGATGAATAGGTCAGAGTGGATCAATGCTGTTATCTTTCACACTGTTGCACATCTGATCTTTTCTCTTTCTGTTCAGCGCAACAGCCTATATGGAACTTTAAATAGTCACAGGTCACTTCATTAATAACTAACAGGCAGTGCATTGAACGATACTTGTAAAAGCAGGATGTAATCGTGTGGTTCATTCATTTGACTCATAACTGATACGTTTTATCAGAATGAACTAGAATTATGCCCAGCAGCAGCTACAGTTTAACAAAAAATAGCATGGGAAAATGTTGTCTCCTATCATCCTGAAGGAGAACAATTACTATACTGTATTGTGTTGACAAGTCTGTGTCATCTTCAGTTCAGATTATATTAAAGTTTGCATCTAAAGGCCTTAATGATATCCAGCAAAACTCACATATAAGACTTTAATATGAACTGGAGGCTCAGGTTTTCCAAACATAAAATTATATATTTCAACCAAAGTGTATCACTTTATCTTCACGAAAAGAAAAATAATATATTTTCTTTTAATCACGATCAAATCTTATGATCCAAAAGACCATATCCAACAAAATGCCATCCTCATAAACTTTGCTCTCTATTCAGCTTCAGTAAAATATAAATTTCTATCTCCCCAATAACGATAGGGCTTATATGTATTGATTAGCCTATTTGTTAAATAGCTGGGACTTTGACTGGGCCTGATTAGATCAAATATCTCATTCAGATATTTCATTAACTCATCTAGTAAACTCAGTTACCCCGCATTAAATTTTTAACCCAATTTATTTAGCTGCGTTATTTAGAATTGACCTAAAGTGGGCAAATGTTAGGAGAAACCCACAATGTTTCCACGCGTGGAACAAACAGCTATCAGCGCTAATGTCGCTCACTCAATTAATAGGATGTAAAACATATTGATAAATTATATAGTAAAATGTAATATATAGTAAAAGTACAAATGTGTTATTTGTAGTATTTATTTTATGTATTTTTTATGGACTAATGCTAAAAGACCGTCACTGCGCTTATTTTGGTTTGGTAGTGAAAACGCTCAGAAAGACTCATGAACCCAACACGTATTTTTGTTTCAAGTTAATGCTCACTTAGCAAACAAATAAAAATAAAGTTTTTCTGCTCAAAAATATGTTATATGTTAAAATTTAAGGGAGTTTGAAATTTTATTATTAGGCTACTACCCTTCAAGACTAAAGTAGGCTATAGCCTATAATTGTGTTCACCGAACCCTTTAGTAAATCTATCTTTGATATATCACACATAGGCTGAATAAAATACATTTTTCTTTCTTTATCAGGCCTTATTATATATTTTTATGCCCCTGTGAAATTAATAGATGGGCCTGTAATTTATCTTTCCTTCCACATTTCAGGGGTAAAAAAAATACACTAGCTGA
>JAVQJG010212194.1:0-17457 GCA_036024015.1 Craterocephalus amniculus
GAGCAGATGGGATCATTCAGACAGGAAGTCAGTCGATGAAAAACAAAGTGGATCTGGTGGATTTTAACAATAAAACACTGTATATCGTATTTTACTGTGAAATATCAAGCCTCCCGGCCGTGTTCTCCTGTAAATGCGCCGTGCAATGAAGAACCATCTCTCCCCCAGATAACTTCAGCCCAGATCTTTCTAAATAATCTCTTGATACATAATGTTTAATTAGTGAAATGTATCTAAGTATATTTATGGTGAAACAGGTCTTGTTGTCATCAGTAGTTTCGGATCTCTGATATCTGAATGATGTCACAAGCAACGGATTCGCCAGCAGAGTGGGATATGAAAAAAATCTGACGGCAGCCGGTGCTGCAGCAGCTTGGAGTGAGGTGATTAAATTATTAAATTGAGGCAGGAGGAACTCCGATGCAAGCTGAAAACCCGCGGTATTTCCAGCGATGTTGTGATGTGTCTGAGCTGACTCCGAGCTGCGGCAAAGTCGCAGCGCTGGCTGTGGGAGATGGTGCCAGGCGCAAAGCGCCGCGCAACCGCTCCTTGGCGCTTGCGTGCCGCCTCCGCGTGCGATGGGTTTTGGGGGTAAGGGAGCATATAGAAGCAAAACTTTTATGGAAAAGGGTCAAATAAATAGATACAGTAAGCAAATAAAGACAAAGAGTTAACCATTTATTAGCAGGCACTGGTGATGTCTCTCTGCAGACAACAAAGACAACCATAGCCAACAGCACATCAAATTTGGAATGTTTTAAATGAGCTGCAACTCTCTTTTTCTGTACTGTCACCCCTCTTTCTACCCTCTGAGTCAACCTGAACATGCTCCCACAGGCATTCCCAGGTCAAACAAATAAAAATCCACTTGCTTTATTTCTGGTTGCTACCATTGCCGTGCTCTTCTTGAATTAAATTTTCAACTATCTTAGGTATTTCTAACTTTACTAGTTATGAGTATGCTGTCTGTACCAAAAAACTTTCTGGTGGTACCTAACACTGATGCTACTTTTGCAGTGAGCACTGATGGGGTCTTTGACCACATGGTGATGTTTGAAGGGTAGAATGGAAGATTTCTATCAAGATTGAAAGACTGCTATGCAAAAGCACTTGTTTCTTCCAGGTAATAGTTGGGGTATACAGTATATGCTATGGATTCACTCAATGTTGACATATATTGCTCTCCAACCATGCATGATACAAGAAGGCTTAGTGAGTATCTAGCTGCAGATACACACAAACACAAATCTAAAGCTAAATGCTCTGATTCCTCAGAATATTTTCATTAACATATTTGCAAACATTCCCAGCTGGCAGCACATAAGTAATCATTTATCCAGCATTAATGCGAGGCAGTTGGAAAGCTGCTACTTTTGAAAGATTTTGCAGCCTACAGTTAAGAGCATTGCCATGCCTGTCTGATTTCAAGGCTATCTGCCCTGGGTGCCCACCATCTGGCTCATCCCTGTGGATACCAGCAAAGTTCAGGCCAAAGGTGGAGCTCGAGGATTCCTGCTACCAACCCAAGTGTGCTGATCAATTTTTCACTGTGCGTCCTGCAGCCTCGTCAATCTGGGGAAGAAAAAAAAAGACACAGTGGCTTCTGAGTGCAGTGTAATCTCCCTACGACAGTGTCTGACATATATGCTGCTGTGGAGATATTGTTGAGATTTGTGCATTGATCCATACTCTGGCCCTCTCTACAGGAACTTTCATTTAAATAAAGAGCTAGGGGGGAGGTGGTATTTTGGTTGAGTGGCACAAGACCATAAAAAGAGCCAATATATCTCCAAAAAGAATGAATCAAGGGTTGTGATCTGCCAGGGACAAGGAGCTGATGGGATTTACTAATGAGGTAGAAGGTGAAGGAGGAGATGATTGGAAGGAGGGAAATGGGATGTAATCAAGACCTAACTGGAGGGGAAAAGATGTACTATTTATTTTAATTGAATGACAACCTGATAGTGTCTTTATAAAGAGATGGAAGATAAAGAATATAAGGCATATGATAACGAGTGCTGTATCAATGAATGACTTATTTATAGTCAAACCCATAGTTTTAAATGAAACTTGACCCCATCTGAAACTAAAACCAGTTACTCTGATAGTAGATCAGTAATTTGATCTAAGTGCAAATACTCTCAGCTGTTGGCGATAATATAGGACTTAATTAATGCTCCAGAAGGGCCGATCAGTGTGTTTTAAAATAAGTGAGACAAGACTTTTCTTAATTTACATAAAACTCTTTTTGATGCACAAAGTGCCTTTTATCACAGATGTTGCTGACGGAGAAACCGAAGCCAGGTATTATTAGAAAGTGCTTTTTTGTACCACTCATAAATTTGCTGGGCACTAAGACAAGCCTCTTATCACTAAAAGGTCATAAACTTGCTCAAGGGGGTTGTTAAGCATGTCCTCTGGCTCTCTCTCCCACTCCGATCTCACTGCCTTGCCAGCACATTTAGTGCCGGAAAGAAGTCAGAATCATATGCTTAGACTTGTTCTGTCAGCTGTGGGTGGAACTGAACCACATCAGAGAAAAAAAGACAAAAAAAGGCCTGGGTTCGAATCTTACTAATGAGGAGAAAGGCTTGATACACAAAGCCAAAGTCTTTAACGATGTACAAGCGGTCAAAGCGCATCTAAGGAGAAATGATGAGAAATCGATGTGTAAGAAGATTCCAACACTTCACAGCGTCTTTTAAATGAGTTACAGCCTCACGTCCAACGTCTTACTCGACCTTTTTTTAACAGAGCAAGCTTGTGAAACTGCAAATCAGGCCTTTTTTCCCTTTCCATTTTGACCCAGCAGGAAGATGGTGATTAATTACGTCTTCATGTGTTGTCTTCCATCTAACAGAGTTACTTATGTCCCCGGGACGAATGATGACTAAATCTGCTACCATTTCATGTGCAGTAAGGTCATTTTGCCATTAAAAGTGCCATAATTTGAGAATAAATTGGCCATTTTTAACAATAATTTCAATGATTTTCATGTGAATGTGTACATTTGGGGTACATTTCCCTAAAACGCACTTTAAGAGCTATTAGACCCTAAACATTAATGAGCGGAGTTTGGACAGTTTGAGTGTTTATCTTAACAGGGTTGTACGGTAAAAGATGAAGGCAAAGTTCTGATGTCAAGTACACATTATTCCTGAAGTTGAAAAGGATTCTCAATAATGGGAGGAAAAAAATGAGACAGAGAACAAAGGAAGCTTTAATGGGGGTCTAAAACTATTTCTCCTCCTTCCTCTTTAGGTAGTCTGTTTTAAGTGATTAACTCAAGTTGGTTCTTCACTGTTGTGAAGCAACTGGTCCTATGAAATAATTTTACTTTCTGTGTCTGCATTTGAAGGTAAAGCAGCATTTTGTTCATTAAAAAAAGGGTTTTCTAATGTACATGCATCCCTGTCCCTAATTAGTTTCATAATCACGATTACTGCCCACACGCCCATCCCGTAATGCTCTCTGCTTCCCATTACCCACCACTCTTCCACAGACATTTTTTAGTTTATCATAGCGGGCAGGTCCTTGAGTGGTCTTAATTTCTTGCTGTGCTGATTTTGTTCCACAGACCTAGTTACCCGGTAGGTTTAAGTGCTTTGGTTTGTTAGAAATGACAGACATGTATGAAAGAGGCATTAGGGCATGTGCTTAATGTTTTCACAACAAAAGATATTTTAGTTATTGAACTCTCCTCCTACTGCAAATACCTTTTTGAATTCATCTATTGAGACTGCTCACAGTAGGTGGAGTAAACAAAATTTCCATCCAAGCATGATCCACAAGCTAAATTCTTGTCAAACTGAACATGACTCCAAGTTATTGGACATAACTTCAGCTTCTGATTTCCAAGAGTAAGAATATTCTTTTTCAAACTCACTTTACTGTTGACAACACTTCAAACGGCAATGAACAAGAATACTGCAAGTCTCTGTGAGGTCAAACAAAGTATCAGACATCCAATGTCCCATACGTGCAAAGTTGTCGTTTCATTTAACCACACATCGGATGAAAACATGTCCAGGGTGCTCCTGTGTGTTTTGCAGCATGATGTGATTCAAGTTATGTTTGACAAGCCTCGATTTTTGATGCCGCTTCAATTTAGACTATATAGCAATGTAAACACAATCCCATGCCCTCCGCTGAGCTACAGCAGCATTCTTGTTTGACCGTTGACAGAAAACCATCTCTGTATGAGCGGGCAGCTATAGACAGCCAAACAAACATGTGCTGGGGGGAGGGAGATGAAAGGCAAAGACAAGCTGAGGACTGAGGAGGAAGGGGTATGTGTTATTCAATTAAACACTTATTTATTCATGCAGCCTCAACAGGAAGCTTTAAAAAGCTGGAAAAAATACCGTACACCTCTTATGGGAGAAAGGGAAGTCTTGATGAAGCATGTTGTTAAAGGTGCACATACGCCGTGCTCCATTAACTATCTGACATTTGCTGCTTCCTGCATTGTAGATATGTTTCTTATACATTGTACATTTTACAAGATTAATCTGTATAAAAAGAAAAATGTTTGGAGATCTTAACAATTTTCGAAATTTGAATTATTTCCTATTTCTTTTGGCAGATTTTCGCATGTAACTTGATTCAGTAGCAGAGAGAAAAGTGATAAGTATCACTTGATTAGCTTTAAATAAAATAACTAGAAATGGCCTCACTGTAAATGGTAGCATCGGCACCATGAAGGCTTTTTTTTCAAAGCTCCAGCATGTCGGAGTTAGACTGCAGCTAACTGCATCCTCCACCTTTTCTGTTCTGTACAAGGCAAAGCATGTCGTGGTGGTAAGAAATGATAAATGCTTGTTCTGTAGCCCAGGGAAGACTCAACCTTTGTTTTATAGTGGTTCTCAAATTCTTTGTCAAGTCTACCTCAGAAAAAAATCTGGTTCTTCAAGTAGCTACCACCTTTAAAACTGACATTCAAATACAGTCGAAAAGACTTCTATCCTTCTCCATGAGCCACACTTCAGAAATATGAATGAAAATATTTATCAAGTGGTTGCAGCTGTTGCTGTTTACTACCAGAACTGACATTTAAACTTTGACTAACTCAAAGGTGACCACTCTGCATTTTGTTCTTCACATTCATTCCCCACATATGTTGAGGTTTTTTCCCCCCCTTACCATGTTTGTTATCACTTTTTTCAGCACAAACTCACTATGGCTGTTTTTTGTTTTTTTTGTTGACTTTAACCTAATATTTAAATGTATTAACCCTAAATACAGAAAATATATTAAAAACAAACACATTGACACTTTTATTTATCTTATCTTTTGGTCACTTGGCATAATAATTTATTTATTTTTAACATTTTCAGTGAAACTGAACGTAAGCAGTTCAATTAACATACTCATCTTATCATGCTGATTAGACCATAGAAGAAAACATGGTTCTAAAATAATTAACTGTGTTTATACAGCACACTTGGGGAAAAAAACGGCTGCCACAGAAATAAGATGAAATTGACAACAAGAATAAGTATTATTATTATTATTATTATTATTATTATGTTTTCTGAATTTTACAGGCATCTGTACATTGACCACTTAAAATGCTTTGACACTTGCATGTCAGATTCACTCATACAACACTTCAATTCTTTAAGAGCTTTATCCTATTCATTTCCCAACAGACACATCTGGGGGCAACGTGGGGTTCAGTGTCTTGACACTTCAGTACATGTGTCACTCTGAGCTCATCCCGCTGCCTGAACAGGAGAGCCAGATAATGAAAGATCACTTAGATTTTTTCTGTAATGTGCCTTTGAAATTTGATTGAATTATTATTTTAAAGACTGTTAATTTCCTCCACGTCAGTTGCAGAAAAGGCTGCATTACAAAAGGGTAAAGTCGTTGGTTCTGTAGCTGGCCATGCAACGGCAAAAGCTTAGTATTTGCCGTCAAGACTACAGTCAGGCCTGAGTTGATATCCATGCAGAAAAAGCCAACTAGACAAAGCATACGACCAGCAGAACTACATGAATCTTGTTATGATGGGAGAATTGTTATCTACAACCCAGCATGGTCTGCATGGGGATATCTGGCCCTACCCGTCAAGAAATGTTGTACGAGTAAGTCCAAAGCTTGTGTGTATCCCCAATATGGAAAGCATGAATTGGCCCACATACAGAGCTAGGCTCCCTCTGCTCTGCTCTCTGCAGTCTGTTTGCAAAGCTAAGCAGCTGAGCATTTACATCTTATGTGTAGTTACTGTTTCTAAGTTAATTCCTTCAGACGCCCAAATACCAAAACAAATGCTGCAGTGCTTAAATTTAAAATGTGCAGAACTAAATCTAATTCTCGCACTTGGTCCCACAGTGGTACAATCTTAGGTCAATCAACTATGAGAAATGAGGAGGGAAACTTAAAAAAAAGTTTTGAGGAATGATCAAAAAGGGTAAAAAGACAGAACAAAGAGGTATAGCTCACAGTATTTTCACAGATTTTTAGCTGCAGTGACAGCAGATTGTGACAAATGGGATCTGTGTAAGTAAATTCATCAGAAGCTGGAATTTTGTTAGTCAATAAATCTTCCTCTGTTGTTCAATAAACTTACTGAATGACAGTTGTGTCGCTCCAGTACATGAACTGGGGCAGTAAATCAGAAAATCATCAGAAGAAAATGAATCAGTTTGGACTTTTTCAACCTCCTATATGGCCAAATTCCAAAGCTTTACTCTGCTCATATTTTTTTTTAGTCCCCTGATAATTCATCACACAGATTAAAAACGGGAAGCTGGAAAGCGAACATTTATTCACAGTGAATGTGACAGGAACTTTGGGAAAAAAAAGAAAAAACATTGGTAAACTAAGATATTAGCAAATGAAAGATATATGAACTCCATTTCCTAATAAAGACCAACCCCATAGTTTTGAAGTTGGTTTCATTTGTCTATGCTCCAAGAAAAATCCAGAACTTTAGAAAAACATGCAGCAGCCATGGTGTCTGGGGAGGCGAGGCAAGTGTCCAGGCTTTGATATCGCTCGTTGGCCGCCTCCGTGTGTCTGTGAATATTGAATCAATGAAGCAGGATAGCGCAGAAAAACCAATATGTAATTTCCCCCCAGACACTCTGTGGGCCTTTGCCTCTTTGCACCCAGGAGAACACAGTGTTCATGTAATAGTAGTCATTCAATTGAAAAGCACAAGTTTGGCAACCATGCTCCATTCTTAGGGAAACACTCCACACACAGATGCTTTAAAGTATTTGTTCAGCTGCCAAAGACTCTCTTGTACAGTAACTATGAGAATATTGTGACGCTTGACATAGTTTGGTGACAAAAGAAGGAAAGTTTTAAAAACAATTTTGACACTTCCAATTGAAATTTGCATGACTGCAAATAAAGCGCTGGGAATGGATTAAATGAGGTTGAAGGCCACGTGTGTTGGGGTTTAAAACCAGCTGAAAATTAGAATACGCAAGACAATGAACCGAAGCTTCAAAGAGGTGGGATCAGCTGCACCCAAACTGCAGGTGCAGCAATCGAAAATAAAACGGCAGATTTATGTAAGATGGTGTGTGGATTCGCCTGGCAAAGGCACAGAAAAATACTGAATGACAGACACTGCACTGCCAAGGACTAGGAGCAGTCACAATTTTAACTGACAATGAATATGTAGGGCACACAGAAGAGTGACAAACACTGCATGAATTTAAATATAACCCGGCAGTTTTAATGTAGATGTCATTGTTAATAAGATTGTCTTTTTATTGAAGTAAAAAAGACTTAAATATTTGAAAAATGAAATGTAAAAGGTTTAGCCTGGAAATTTGGTCTGGCCTTGGTTTGTCTAGAATTAACAAGTCCCCAAGTTAATACACTCCATAATAAGTTTTTCACAAGGTTTCTTTTTTCAGATTGTGACTTAAAAAAAAATAAAATAAAACATATTTGTTTTTAATGTACCGTCACTTGTGACATTACTTTCATTGTCGCCTGTACAATGACAATATGGTAGCACATAAAAAGTGTGTGTGTTCATTTCTCATTAGAACAGAGGGAATTAAACTGTGGATCTTTTTATAAATGAAGATTTGGAAAATGTAGAAGCCAGCGGTTTTCTATTAGATCTGAAAACTCATTTGCACTGTGAAATTGTGTCAAATGGTTAATTTACTTTAAAATTGTTGAATTATTGTGTTTTCACTGTGACATGGTTAAATTGTATTTGTGTTCCTTGTATGTGAGAAAAGGATGCGCATGGTTACATTTCATTCTTTGGCTTTGCTACTAATTATGCATTTAGAGCAGGTAAGGTGAAAAGATCATATACATTGCTTAAATGAAGGGTAAATGGGTTTTAATAGATTTCCTGTTGTCTGCTGTAGTTGTTGCCACTAATTTAATTTATGCCATTTTGTGCTTGAAAGCAATACATGCTTGGAAAGTTTTTTTTTTTGTGTGTTCATTTTGCCAAATAGTCGACATTCAACACAAAAATCACTAAGTATTCCAAAATTGCCTGCCAACATTGTTGGATTGCAAGATTGATGTTTGTTCTTCCACTCCACGATACACTGCAGTGTCTAGAAGAATGCTGCACAACATTAAATGGATAAATTCTGAAATAAAATGCTTCTTTGGTTTGGTTTGGGTCAGTTTTCAAGTACTTTTATTTTCATTTTAATAAGTATTAATAGGTTTTATACATACTATTATCATGTAAGTTTTAATATTTATACTTTAATTCTAAACTTGTACATATCTTACTAAAACTTTGTTTAATCTGTAGTTTAATTTTTTATATTTTTCTTTTTCTTGTTCGTAGCTCTAGTCTTTCCTCATGGGGGCCTGGTGGGCTCTAACCTGGCTTTAAACTGGTTCCATAAAGGGCTGCGCAGCTGCAGGTTTCCATTCCAACCAAGCAGCAGCACAGCAGACTACACTCATCTCATCAAGCCTTAACGTTGAGACAGAATTCACTTGATGAGATGAGTGGAGTCTGTTGTGCTGCCGCTTGGTTGGAATGAAAACCTGCAGCCACACGGCCCTTTCTGGAACCAGTTTGATACCTGTTATCTATGGAGTCCACCCTGGTCTCCCTTTGTGCCAGGGGGCCTCTGTGGCGGGGTTCCCTCAGTAATTAGGGCCTCCCACAGGTGGTCCTTCCTCATCTGGATTACCTTGCCATGTCACAACTATTGCTCAATATATGTTACTGTTGTTTTTATATGCAGTAAGCATGCACAGGCAAATAAAAAGTGTTAAATGAAAAAAATGGTCAAACTTTTGTAAGTGAATTACAAAGGAAACAGCAGCATGTAGCCTACAGGGAAAACATTTCATTGCCAGCCATAATTCATTTCCAGTGCTAAACATGAGGAATAATTGTAGGCATTGGGATTCTGTCATTAGCTGCACACACTGGTTAGATTTCATGTTTTCAGGCTTTGCACCCTGACTTTGTGCACTCAGTGTGTCCACTTAACTCTGAGCTCATCCCGCTGCCTGAGCAGGAGAGCCAGATGATGAAAGATGACCTAGATTGTTTCTGTGGAGTCGAGCCGTGTGTATGTGTGTTTGTGTCAGAAAAGATGGTGGCATGTCTGGGAAACTAAGCTAACCTTATTCCCTCCGGCCCTCATAAACAAACGGCACAAACACAGCAATTCTCCACAGACAGGAATTAAAAGTTTCCAACCTCTTATGTGCATTTTAGTCTTTAGGTACACTCTTCTATCTTTGCACAATTAGATTCGCCAGACATTCCTGGCAGCTCTGCAGTGTAGCTTGTATCTATGCAGGATAATAAGGAGAGTGTTACTTTGCTAAATTTGACTCTCTCTGGAGAAATTGTTCAACCAAACAGGGCAGCTAAGTGTTGTCTCAGATGGGAGGGTGCATATACTTGACCACAACCTCGTGTCGTCATCTCACATATCTGCTATATCTTTCGTGACCTGAAGGTTCAGAGTTTCACCCTTGCTCTGTTTTTAATCATTGAAAGCAAATTTGAGTTTCTGTCCTTATTGGTACACACCAAATGGGCCAATTAAAATGGAGTGCAATGAAACGGCTAATTAGTGCCAAAAAGAAGGTTAATACGTAGAAAAGCAAAGCAAAGGCGTTGCAGTAAAATTCCTCATCTATGGTATTTATTTACAAATATAAAATGGGGACTCTGAGCTAACGAGGAGTTAATGAGGACTATTATAGTAATCAGAGCACAGTTGATATAAATGCTCAGTCACCAGGAAAACCATCTGCGCATTGCTACTTCACCGTGTGATTTCTGATATCTGAAGCCATCCTGCGTTGACGAGATGCTCCATTTGATGACTGCAGATCTCTGATTCATGACTGCAGCTCTAGCCTCTCCTGCACTGACCCTGCAGAGCCTAAGGGCTGCATCATGGCTTTAGAAAGTGGCCTTAAATACAGTAACATGCCTCTGAGGCTTTCTCAGCCAGCTGACATCGACATCTGCAGGCATGATTAAAAAATCTTCTGCTGCCCAGCACGCAGGTCTAATTGATCTCAAGCAGAGGGCAGAACGGGGACACATGCACACACACCTCGGCTTACACTCTTTATGTGGCCGAGCTGACAGGCGAATGTGGCAGTGATATCGTACTATATGCAACTGCATGCACAAAGACACATTTGCATCAACAAGATCACTTACATTAATTTTTTTGGTCAGACACTGTATATGAGGGGAGATTTTTTTTAAATTAGCTTTTAATCTATAAGATCTACAGCTTGACTAGATAAAAAGGTATCATTTGCATATTCACTGGTTTAACTCTGAGAAATGTTTAAATGCAACACTTAAACCAATTACACTGATAATGTACTGGTCTCTGGAAAAATCCTGCGATTTCTCACAACCTTACATTACATTCTGGTGTGTGTGACAGTGCCATTGTCGTTCAGGAATAAGAAAGCTGTCTTTGTATTAACTAAGGGAAAGCAGAGAAAAATTATTCTTCAATTTGGAGCCTTTGGACCAGCAAAACCATTACTCATTATTTTGTTATATTGGTTTAAAATGGCTGATAGATCAGTTGATATACTGAGATGGCCTGAGTCAACGCTTTTTAACACTGAAGTGCAATTTGTTCAATTCTCGGGATGCTTTAGAAGGTGGTAGGTGTTTTACAGTACAACCAGTGACTAATCTGACAGCACATAAAATGTTAGAGGCTATGATAAAAGACAAGTTGTTTAGTTGGTTTTACACTATAGATTTCCTGTCTTCTTCTAAAACATTGTTAGTAATCTGCGCAGGTTAGATCACCACCACCCTCTACTCCAACCCAATAATATTGTTCTTTCCGTCCATAAAAGTAATGTCTCCAAGCTTTTATGACACTGGAATGGGAAGGCCCACCTCTTTATGACACGGGGCGTAGTGCTGAAAAGATTTAAGAAGTGGAGCATGTCTTTGAAAATATGATCATAAAAATAATATCCTTACACAGCCAAATTCCCTTCAGGTTACAGCTGCCATTACCACACAAGCAAACTTCACAAAGCCATTATGTTATAAAACCCTGATAAACAGGATGAAGGGAGTGCCTCTGAAAACATCTGGGGCATTTTTGTTTATGCTGCAAGCTCATGTGTAAAACTCCACAATGACCAAAAAGCACTCGGAGAACACATCTACCGTACATATGTTTACCTTATTAAAGCCATGATTTAAAGGGACATTAACTATTCACCACTCGTTAGATTTGGAACTATTTGTTAGAAAATCATTTGTTCATATCTGTAATAGTCTGCTAGACTTTGTATGATGCAGGGCTCTGTTCAGTTTGGGTTGCAAAATTCTTCCGGTCCTAGTTTGCTTTCACACTTGGTTAAATTAAGCAAACCTTTAGAAGAGCACATTCCTGTCATGAGGTGTTAATTGGTCAAGAATTACTGAAAGAAACTGGTTCATCCATTGGTTAATAGGACAACTTCTTTTCACACCACCATAAGAGGAAAATGTGGAGCTGCATCAAATCCTGGCAGGTTGACCATATTATTCTCAGAACTAACATTAAGTTCTCACTCCATTTCTGACCATGACTCCTGGATATTATCCTTCTATGTTTCGGTTGGGGTTCCCCATAATGCCCTATGCTGTGGTCTGTTCTCTGCATTTGGCTCTCTTGAAGCTAAACAAAACCTGTGTTTGCAGATCTCGTTGAACCACCAATGCAGCAATAACTAGAAGGTCGAATTTCTTTCTTAAATAATATCCTAATTCATTCAGTCACAGACAGTATTCTTTGTTCTTCATGCGATCGATGGTGTTGACAAGGGTGAAAGCAAAAGTGAGACTTATGAAGAAACAGATCAAAAACAGTTTATTTTGTGGGAGGAAATTAGATTTTGATGTGGCTTTGTAGCTTTTAAGATTATTAAATGCAATAACAAATGTCATAAAACTGGTTTAAGGGAAAGTAAATTCCTTCCAAACAGCCAATATTATTGTAATATATTGATTCCTTTTTTGTCAACGTCACAAGTGCAGCCTTTATGCTAAATATAAAATCTAATGTAGGTTTTTAAAAGTTCCCGTTCAGAAGACATAAACATGCTTATTAGAATAAGTCAATTAATTTAGAATATCGAAAGCAAAGTGTCTTTTATTGACATTTTTCAAACAACACTGACTTTTTAGTCCAGAAACGCAACCTCATTTTTATATAATAAATCAGTCCCAGCAATTCCCTGTTTGGTGTTTTGTTCTTGTTTATGATTATTGCTAAATATTAATTCTCTAAAAGTATGTGACAGTACATTAGTGTCAGAATGCAGCATTCTAAAGGACCCTGGGGCACTTTTAGTTCTCCTGTTTATAGGTGCATTACTTTTTCTGCTGTAGTCCTGTGCACACCCACACACACAAAAGTGCACACACACATTTCTAACTACAGCCAGTGTAAAATGGAGACTCCTCTAACGTTGCTGATTAGCTGATTTAATTCTGAGCATTCTGCTTTGTAATGACAATAGAGAGTAAAAGCAAGCTTGTTAATTTGCTGCCAATAATAACACAGGTTTCATGAGTGCGTGCCTATGTGGCCTTAGAGGTTACTATTTCCATAATCTTTATGCATTTGTGTGTGCATGCGGATGTCCGAGCGTCACCGTTTACCGAGGGCCTCTCCAGAGAGCTTTACAATGAGATCAAAGCCATGCAAATGAAATCGGTACGGTGTGTTTGGTATCGATTTGGACCCTCTCTGAGGAACAGGCTTGTGTCTTCTATAAGCCGGGTCCCTCCTTCCCTTTCTTTGAAAGAACACCGAGGTGTGTGGTAAGGTCTGATCATCATTTCAAATGCTCTTACAACGGATCCCAATACAACGTTAATGATGTTTAAAGGTCATGCAAGCTTTAGCAAGCAGACTACCGAGTCTCCCGACACCGAACAAAGCCCACCACTGAAATGCTGAGTGTGTGTCAGTGTGCCGTCTTGAAATGTCTCACCAGACCATCAGCTGGGGGTGAGAGAAAATCCCTACGATGGATACGAGTGGATATTTTGTCAAATTGTAATGATATATACACTCCCTACCTCTTTCTTGGACCTGTCTTGTCAATGCATATTTGAATAGTGCCCCCAAGCCATCCCAAATATGAAATTTATTTAAATTTCTATGCTTACTTTTTTTTCCTTTTTCCCTTGTAACAAATAAACCTATTGAAAAGATGTGGTGAAAAACCTTGACTTTGCACCGCAGTTAGGAGGGTGGCCAATGAGCAGGCGTGATGATTGTAGTTTTGATCGTGTCTTGAGTGTGTAGGCAGCAGAAGCTTAGGTGAGCAAAGAGAGAATATCCTCCGAAAGATAAAAGCTTCGGAGACCTTCAGCTTGAAGGATTTATCCATTTTGAATTACACACAAACAATGGGAAAAAAAAGTATCTTAGTTTATTTTTGCTTTTGTGATATTGAATATTTAATGTGCCCTCGCAGCTTTTTAAATGGTGCATCACAGTTAAAACTGTAGAAATAAAGCATAATTCAACTGTGCATACCCACCTTCATGACATTTCTTATATTGAGCTCTCACTCCTCAGCTAAGGATAACTTTTGGTATTTTGATCATTTTGACCTTTCAAAACATAAAAAAAAAAAAACATTTCAACACAGATTAGTTGCAAAGCAGGGTTATTAAATGTGTTATCAGCACTCACACAGGTTGAGCATATCCAGTGAGGTAGGAAATAACTGTTGATAGGATTTATCTTCATTTTCCTCATTTCCTGCTCTGTCTGACTGGAGGGGGCCGAAAGAAGCAGGCATGACGCTGAATTCTGGGAAAACTGAGACGGCAAAAAGTGGCATCAGGAGGGTGTTTGCTAGACTGAAACCCACATTCTTGTTCTGTAAAAATACTATCAAAGTGGATTTTTCAGGGTGACATTTAATCTGTATTTTTCTGCGGGGCAGATTAAGGGGACATATGGAAATGCATGGGTACTGCAGACTGGCAATGTTAAGAGGATGTGACGTGATATTTGAAGCGGCTCTGTGCGGGATCCCTGAAGGCACTGAAACACAGACTCAAGGTCACATGACTCATGATTGTTTCATTCTCCATGTAGGGCTACTGGTAAAAGGTTTAGTGTTTCTCCTTAAAGCAGAGGTTCTTAACCTTTTGGACCTTGGAGGCCCAACATTTTCTTGCAAAGTGATCCATGGCCAAGTAAAGTATTCAGTACTGGTCAAATTGATCTCACCATGGGTTTAATTTGTATTTCCTTTTGAAACCAATCCCACTTTAACAGACATAATACAATGAGACCATCACAAAAACATTTATCATGTGCATGTAAATCCATGCCATCAACAAGATGAAGAAAAGGCAAACAATTTATGGAATAAAAATCAGTAGATTTTACTACAACAAAAAGGGAGGAGGTAAAATAAAAGTATAATAATAGTAAATGATAATTATGTTTCTACCATGTTTCTAATGTGTCCCATCTTTCCTCAGAAGGATAAAAGTTTAGTTTGTATCACACTTTCCCCAACAAACATTACTTTCCCAGCAAACAAGCCAGCATTTGAAACAGAAGGGCTGGTTGGAATGCACCTGAAGGCAGTGTGGGATGGGGTTGGCTGACACTCCACTGAGCTCTCACCTCTGCCTTGTGATCTACATTGACATAACTGTAGTTGACTGATCGGCTTATACTTGCAGAAAATGTTTTCCTCTTATGGGGGTTGGGACAACTTTATTTTTCAAAATTTACTGTAAATTCTTCACTCCATAACCTTTGTTGAAAGCTACCTTCTAGTTGGATGTCTTCTTCTGCCAATTGCAGTTTGGTAAACTGACTGACTTATTACAGCCAGCAAGTGGTGGGAAGCCATATTATAACTGAGCTTCTTGACAACTAATATCTCGTGTTACTTCCATTGCTAACTTTTATGCTCCTGCAGCCCACAAATGCAAAACCATGTAAGCTTGGGGTTAAAACTCACTGCTTCAAAGAATCAAGTCACTTAAACTGGATAGGTATTTAAGAAAGTCTGGATTTAAAAGCAGAAAATGACGTGCATATATAAAAAATAACATAATTCCAAGAACTTACGGTAAAAAAAGTTAAAATTCTTATCAAAGTCTTCTATTGCAATAGGTGAATGCATTTTCCTTTTTAATCTTTTGTTCAAAGCTTAGAGAAGCTGAAAGCATTATAATTAGTACTATTTGGAATAATTGCTGGTAATTAATCTTCCATGACTTCATGTCTTGCACCACTTTTGCTCTGCAGCCCTTATATATTTTAAAATAAAGGTTGTCGGTTGTGTTTCCTGCAATTCTACCTCCCACACACAAACTGCCAGACTTGGCCATAGATCATTTAAAATGACTTGCCGTTCAGCATTAGAGCTGCTACAAATTCTCATTTTTTCAGATCAGTCACTCCACATAGTGTAAGTCTTTTCAATATTCCCCAGAAAAATTGTCTAAAAGAGGAGAACATGTTGTGTTATTGTGTCTTATTAAATGAGGACCAATGCATTTTCATGTGAACATTATCATCCAATCCAGAGCCATCATCTATTTCTGTTACAGCTGGCAGGTAAGATGATCTCTGAACAGTAAGCATGTTGCTAAATAATCAAAGCTAAGCAGAACTGAGCAATATTATATGAAATCAAATCTCTATATTTAATATAAAAACTGGCACTTGCAGTGATGAACCCACAGAGAAAGCATACCCAGTTCCCCTCAGCTCCATGAAAACACCAACTGGTTTGATTTTACAGCTCTCAACTTTATGGTTTTGCCTCTGCTTTGCTGCTTTTTGCAACACCAGAAGGAAGGAGAACAAAATAGCAGCAAATGGCTGGCGAGCCCAGCGAAGCAGAATGGCACTATGAAAATAAAGGTGATGGTTTGTAAAGAGCAGGCTTTTATATTGGCTTTAACATTAGCTGTTAGCAGTTGGTGCTGACTTAAGAAGATTGAGACTCAACACGTAAAGCAATAATGTTTAACCTTGTCATCATGAGGTAAACTTGCTCCCTGCTGTCTGAAATAACTTACCCAAGATAAATGCAGCATGTCTGAATATATCTACAAGGGCTATATATAGTCTTGGTCACAAAACAAAACTAAGATATGTAAGGTTACTACAGATGTGTCAGAATAAAGATATGTTACTTTTTCAGACAAAATTCAAGATAAGAACAGTCGATAATTTCCATTTTTTTTGTTGCTTAAAAGGATAACACCTAGTAAAACCAAGATGATGATGAATGATTAGTGATGAACTGTGCAAAATTAGATGGTGAAAAAAGGCAACCTGAGCAGTTTAATGGGTATATTAACAGAAGTGTCCGTGTGGAAGCACTTAATATGCCATTTAGGCACACCTTGGCACCATATCGAAAGTTACGTATGTAACTACGGTTCTATGAATCCTGGATGACCGCCAGAGGCGGTGCTTCAAGCACTGGATGACCCATGACAACAAAGTCACGAAGAACTCCAATACACACCTCACTGAGATGATAGGGCAGAGTCAGGCAGCAGAACCACGCCAAGCGGGTGGGGAGTGGCAACATTCACCCGATAGAACCTAGCAAAGGTACTTGGAGATGCCCACGATGCTTCCTCACAGATGTCCGCCAGTGGGACACCACGCATGGCCGCCCATGATGTGGAGACAGCCCTAGTAGAGTGGCATCTCACCCCCGATGGCAGGGGGTGGGCACCACTCTTGTAGGCATGGACAATGGCGTTCACAACCCAATGTGACAGCCTCTGTTTAGAAAGGGCATGGCCGTCTCCATGGCGCCAAAGCCAGAAGGCAACGGCTTGAGACCCTGAGTTTCCTATGCTGGTGCCACTGGGCACTCAAATGGAAACCGTGCAACCATCTCTGAAGAGGGCGTAGCGACAGTAAGCCGAGAGGAACAACATTGGCCGCAGCCGACAGTTTCCCGAGGAGGCGCAGAAACTCCACATAGCGCAGCCAT
>JAVQJG010212250.1:0-36633 GCA_036024015.1 Craterocephalus amniculus
TTCCCTGTAGCTCAGCAGTCGCGTACTGAACAGGAGGTTGGCGGTTCAATTCCACTTCGCTACATGATGTTGAAGCGTCCTTGGGCAAGATGCTGAACCCTACCTTGCCTCCTGATCTATCTATCGGGGGTATGAATGTGTGTGAATGGTAGGTCCTAGCACCAAGTTTTTTCAGTATAGGTGCTTTATGAATGGTTGAATGAGATATGTTGTGTTAAGAACTTTGAGTGGTCACATGACTAGAAAAGCGCTCTACAAGTACAGTCCAATTACCATTTACTCTCAGTGACCTGTTCTGTAAAGTTTTCCCTGTAATTTCTGTATTAAACAAGGAAAAAAGTGTACTGGTTCATGTCGGATGGACAGAGTGTCGGTGGACACATTTTCACCCGTCAGATGAGCTCTTATTTCAGCTGTTTTTTGGTTTAAAAGTACAATTAAATTCTGCTAAAGTTAAATCTTACAAAGACCATTTTGGCTTTTTATGAGTGAAACAAGGAAAGTATAAACCAGTGTTCGCATAAACTCAATGAAATGCCAGTATCTGTGATGGAATGAATTTATCACTGATAAGAGAAGTATATATTAGAAGTTTGGACACTTATTTGCTGCTGTAATGATGGTGTATTGTCCTCGGAGTGGCTATATGCTGCGCAGAAGCTGAACAGCTAAAATCACATCATATCAGGTTTTTGGTTTAGATCCTCTAAATGCAGTAGAGATGGTTAGAGACACTGGAACTATTTTATGTTGAACTGAGATACTGATGAGCTGCATCTCAGAAAGCCTCCACCTTTTTATGGCAGTGGAGCCGTAATAAATTCCTCTGCATTTGTTCATCCTGGATTCTTCTGTTTGCAGGATGTTGTTCAAAGAGAGCACCATGGCCCACGGCCATCTAACGGGCTACACGTGAGTCAGGAAACTTCTGGTTCTTCTTCTTCACTGACTTTTCTTGTGCTTCACTTACGTATTTTGTCATTTTTTGCTCCAGAGCAAAGAAGAAGATGATTCCCACTCCGAAGGCCAAGCCCAAGGTTAGTTGTATTCTGCACCGAGGCGCTCTGGACGATGTAGAGAAGTTCACTGTTGTTTTTCCCATTTCCTATCATTCATGTAAAAACAAAGTAGTAACAGAACGATTAGTAACTGGCTGCTTTAGTTTGATGGTTTTCATACACTGTAATGTCCCATAAGCTACAGGCTAATGCTGACGTTTCCATTACAACCAGGAGATGGATGGATCGTATATAACTAGAAGCACTCAGTCTCATCCCTCCACTAGTAGGACCCGATACTTCAGTGCTGAAAAGTGCTTGTAAAAATTCCTGAATCCAAAGTATTTCACTATCAGCTGGTCAGACTGGTCTGAAGCAGAATTCCACTACAGGATGGAAACAGTTTTTTTTATGATGATGACATGTGGCCTGTGGTAAGTTACAGGTTCAGCTCCCCCTAGTGGCCAAAAGTTTCACAGTATCACTTTAATAAAGGGAGTTTTTTTTTTACAATAGACAAACTAGACACTAATAATAAGGGTTGGGTGACCTGAACCAATTTTCATATCCATATTTTTTTCCTTGAATAACGATATACGATATATATCTCAATATAAATGTTTTTTAGTCAAGTAACCAAAGAGACGGTTCAGATTTATGGTCTTCAGTGCTAAATGCACTTTTATTCAGGATCTGAAGCACATTTCCATTAAAATATTTGACTTAAATTAAAGTATATGTCTATTAGAATAATAAAAAGTTATTTTCAATTACCATAACAAAGATACAGTTGCACAAAATGCTAAAAAAGAGAAATTCTTTACTCAAAACAAGCAAACTCGATATATTCTATATCTTGTGACAAAATCCTGATATATGTCCCAGCTCTACCAGTAATGGCTGGGGTGTGTTGGGGATGAAAAAAACAATGTTTCTGTGTGTTTACAGGAGGCAGCGTGGGTCCAGCGCTCCACCCCGTCTGCAGGCGCCACCCCCTCCCCCGCTGCCCAGGTTGCCAAGCGACCTCCTCCGTCGCCGTCGGAGCCCATATGTCTCGACTCCCTTGACGACACCCCCTCCCTGGACTCCATCTCTCAGGCCCTGGCCATCCTGGGCAACGCAGCCAAGGGCCTGGCGCAGGGGGACAGCCCCCCCTCCCCCGACGGCCCCAAGACGGCCGCCAACCCCTCCAGCCTGCACGCCTCTCCTCTGCTGCAGCAGCACAAAAAGAACTCCGTCAGCACTCCCAGCTCCAACGCACCTCACTACATCTCTACCTCTTCATCCTCCTCCCCCTCCCTGCCCCGGCCCCCCCACAGCACCTCCTCCGCTCTGACCCCGGTGAGGGTGGACGGGATGGGGGGTGTGAAGGGGCCGGTGCAGGCGCACAGACACTCAGTCTTGAACACTCAGAGACCTCTGAGCGTGGTGAAAGCCGCCATGCCCTCCTCCGTGTCCCCGCCTAAACCTCGCCCCCCTCCCACCGCCTCCCCGCTGGTGGCGCCGGGATCAAAGGCGGGGGTTTCTGCTCCGCCGTCCGGCCTTCTGAAAGGCAGCAATAATAAAGCCGGCGGCGGGGACACGCTCATCATCACGTCGCCAGCGTCCCGGCAGCACGCCCTCTCCTCCCAGTCGCTGCTGGTCCCCAAAACCTTCCAGACCCCCCGCCTGGCCCAGATCCCCCAGAGCAAAGCCTCCACCTCCCTCCCCGGCACGCATCCGGCGGCGAACTTCATCACCCCGATGCACGCCACCCTCACCAAGTCTACCCACAGCAGCATCCCGCCCATCGTCAAGCTCACCCCCCGCACCCCCAACCCGGTCATCACCACCTCCGCCTCTCAGAGTCCTCGTTCTCAGGCAGCCCCCGCCGTACACCAGTACGCCCCCAAAACCCCCGCAGGCTTCCGCCCGCCCTTCTCAGGTGCCCCGGGAGGAGCAGCCCAGCCGGGGCAAGGCAGCTACACCCCCCCGAGCAGCCAGAAGCCCCCCAGCATGAACAGCACGGCCAACGCCAGCCTTATAAACACCTCATCCATCAGCAAGCATTCAGGAACCAGTGCCTCCCCCGCCGCCGTCTCCCCCGGCCAGCGGCAGCGGCCCGGGGGCGGGACGCCTCAGGGGGTAAAGCCCGTCGTGTCTGTTCCGTTATCGTCTGTGTCGTCTCAGCTGCCGAAGGTTGGTGCACGGAGCGGGTCGCAGGTTGAATTCCCGCCATCAGGAGGTTTTAATCGTCTGTTTTCTGCTCAGGTTTCCACCACGGGAAGCAGCGGCCTGCTCAGCTCCAGCTCGCCGCTGTCGCTGGGATTCGGGATGCTGGGGAGCCTGGTGCCCGTTTCCCTGCCGTTCCAGTTCCCCTCCATGCTGAACCTGCCTCCGCTGGGATCAGGAGGCTCCGGCACGCCGCCCAGCAGCTCTGCGGCCAATAGCAACCCTCCGTTCTCCACCCTGACACAGAGTGAGTAACACGCCGACGCCGTGCCGCTTCAGCGTCTAAAGCTCGCAAATGACCCGAGTGAAGTTGCCCGTCCACACTCACACACATCTAACAGATGTTTGCTGGTAGTTTGTGCTGCTTCTGGTTTAAAGTTATCAATGAAATATGAAAAAAATATGTAAAAAGTTTAGTTTCTGATCCCATAATTTTAAAGATATTAAAGTTATCAAAAGGTCAAAGAAACTGACCAATCAGAGTTGCTGAATAGCGTTCAGCAGCCTCTTCAGCATACTACTGTTTCATCATCTGGACAACATTGAAAATCATCAACTCGTTATTTTAGTTCCAAACATTCATAGTATAGTAAAATCCTTTTTTTCTTTTTTTTAATTCTTTTTATTGTCTGTTCTGTAAGATGAATCCTAGTCAGAAAGCAGGGTAATATTAAACAAAAAAAAAACTCAGCCAGCACAAACAAAGCAGCATTGATTGACCTTTGATGGCTTAACCTTAACTTTTTATTAAAAGCGTTAAAATGATAGCAGCTAAAAGCTGCCCAATATGAACCAAATGTCAAATCTGGATATTTTTACCTGAGCCAAGATATAAAATGACCCGGTACTACTCGGAAAATTAGAATATGCTGGAAAAGTTGCTCAGGCATTTCATTGTAAAAGGTCAGACTTTTAGCGGCGACATTTTTGTATTTAAAATCCATTTTTTATTGATTTCAAGCAATATAATCTTTTTTTATTTGACGTTTTCTGAAGCTGCAAATCCACATAAGCAAAATCTAAACAAATAAAAGCTAAAATATACTGATTGCATCCTATTTGTCTATGTGTACATTTCATGTTTGAAGTTAAGTAGTAGGATTATCTTGATAAAGTGCATGCATTTCTCTGAAAGTAAAATCTTGCATCTGTACTTAGTACATGTAATGTATTGGTTTCACATTTTTATGTTGAGTAGCCTGGATAACCTTTCCAGCATATTCTAATTTTCCGAGTTGTACCTGCACATCTGTGGTTCCAGTTTGCAGCCCTTAGAGCTAAATGCACTTTTATTAAAGCTCAGCAGCACATGTGTAATAAATCGTTTGACTGGAATTAAATTTTCTGTTTATCAAAAGAAATACTTCCAAAACAAAAAGAATGAAAAATAGTTTTCAACGACTAAAAACAAGCTACCTTGTTATAAATTATGTTCCTTCATTCTTTATTGCGTGGGAAAAAATCTCAATACATTTTCCAGCCATAATAGCAGCACAATATCTGACACGGTTTGTGTTGGATTTGCCGAATGTTTTTTTTGGTGGTGGGCAACTTTCCTCAAGTTTAAAGTTTGTACGATGTGGAAATGAAGGCCGGGGCTGCTTTCATGGGACAGACTGTGTTTGTGCTCTGCTGTTTCTGTGTTAGCTTCGTCTGATGTTGTTCGTTAGCCTCATTCACTGTTATCATCGTATTGTCTAAATGTGAAGCTTAATGTAATTAACGTACAACGGTTTCCATTTTGTTCGCCTCATTTCCCACATCTCATCCTCTCTACCAACTCTGTACATTTTTTTGTTTCCTCACATTTTATCTTCATCCTCTCATGTCTGGTTAACATCTTTTCTATTACCTCCATAATCTTCTTCATTGTCTCTTCCTTTCCCCCTCGTTTTATTTGTTCCACCCCCCCTCCCTCCCTCCTTGTTTCCTGTTGCCCTGTCCTGTCTCCTCAGATCTGTATAAGAGTCTCCAGTCAGGGTCTCAAGTTGCTCTGCCTCCTCACTTGCAGCTCGCTTTCTCAGGTAAAATCTGACCCTCCCTAAAGCTCAAGTCTGCTCCGTTTCTCCTCTCCTTGCCTTTTTCCGAGCATCTTGTTGTTCTCGTCTGCGGGTTGTCTGGTTCTGTTCTGCTTTCCTCTCATCTGTCGGTGAAAACTTGCTGTGTCAGAATTATCTTTAAGCTGTCGTCTCATTATCAAGTCCTCCTCTTCTTTTTCCTCCCCAGATGTCAGTCAAACCCAGGGAGGAGACGCTAAGAGGAAGACTCTATGATCCAGTTAGATTTCAACAGCCGATCGTGTTTGTTTAAAGGGAGAAATCTCTGGAGGGTGCAGGAGGAAACATGGATCACACTTAACAGGGGCGCCATGAGTAGGCTACACTCACTTTACGGACACCACAGTTATATAACTTTTTAACATAAAAAATAAAATTGATAACACTTTCATAGAGCTGTTAATTAAAATGGCAAATCAAGTTTGTCAATGTTTACATGATAGACCTATATCACTGTGGACAGGGAGAAATGAATGAGATTTCTAAGAGTGAGTGTGTGTGCATGAGGACCCGTTTGGCTGGCTGGACTGTGTGCCTTTTGTACATCTCCCACTCTGATGCATGGTCAGTGTGTCTATTTGGTGCTGTTTTTTATCTTAATGTAATTATCACTGATACTTGTATGAAAATGTAAACTGCAAATTGTTGAATTTGAGCTTTTTTCTTTTTTAGAAAAAATGAGAGCTGTACATTGTTTTCATTGAACTTGAATTCATGGATGAATCCGCTTCTGTACAGAACTCAAACCTACTTTTAATTAAACTCCTTCTCTCAGATGGATACTTTGGATCCGAGTTTAATATTTCTGATTATTCCTTTGCATTTTTTTAAAAGTAAACTTTGAGGTACAACACATAAATGGACAGTTTTGTCCATAAATTGACAATTAAAACTGATGAAGCCGCCAGGATAGTTTAAATCACTAGTTCCCAAACTTCTGTCACCCTTCCATGAAAAAAATTATATATCCGATGGGTTGTCCTGCAGGATCCTCTCATATTAGGTTAAAAATTGGTCCTTCTTCATAAATGTGGATATCTGCATTGTGTTCAAGGATGAAGGTGTTAAAAATATTTATTTCTTTAGTGGTTTAATGTTGACAGCCATGATGAAAATACCAATTTTATTTTATAAAAACATGTTATATATTCCTCAGATTTATCTGGTGACCCCTAGAATGATCTTGTGACCCACAGTTTGGGAGCCACTGGTTTAAATTGTCGATCATCGATGGGGAACCCTGGTCCTCGAGTGCCGTATTCCTGCAGGTTTTCCATCCATCCCTCCATCAACACACCTGATTCAAATCAATTAGATCCAAAGACCAATCACAGCGTCTCCATTTGAATCATGTACGTTGGAGCTGGAATGGATGGAAAACTTGTAGGATGAGGACCAAGCTTCCCCACCCACGTTTGTAGATGAATGAACACAAACCAGACATCAGAAATTTTAAGACATGTAATAATTCACAAGTTTCTGAAACATTTGACACCAGAGGCAAACGGGCAAAACAAAGCAAAAAAGGAAAGGGAAAAAAAGAAAATTGGTGTCCATCTAAGCAGTTTGAGAGAAAAGGTGACTTTAACTGGCAGTACGGGTAGGTCAAAATCAGCCGGCTCTCCTGGAGCTTCTCCCACAAAGCATTGCCGCTTCACGTTCCCCCCTTTTGGAGCTTATTTGACCAGCGGTCTGGTTTTATCGTCATCACCACACTGGTGGGCTTTGTACTTTTTCACCTCAGCCATGTACTTTGACCAAGCATCGCTCTTGCCTGGCTCAGTCTGCAGGAAGAGGAGTACAGTTTAATTAAGCCGCAGAAGTCAGAAGAAAATCAGTTTGAAAGGAAATGATGGGTTTCCACTTACATCTGTGTCCTGTTTCTGCTTCTTCGCAACCATGCCGGTCTTTAGGAACACACCGCCTCTGCGCTTCCCCACCTGGGTTAGGGGATAGAAGACTGAAACCGTTACAGGGGCCCTTGCAGGTGGACTGCCAATGAAGGAAACTACACCGGAGCAGAGGGACTACATTTAGTCTCCTGCTGCACCACCAGTGAAACCATCACTAGTTCGGAGCATCCCTATTCTTAACTATAATTATATGAAAAATCAATCTATAAAACACTGGCATATGTGCAAAAAACTATTCATAAATGACATCTGGCCATAAACTAAAGAGCAGGACTGTGAGATAAGTGCATGGAGCTTGAATTATGGGTGAGATAAACTACTGCTATCTCATCTTACAACTGCTAAACCCCTTACAAAGCTCGTCACAGGAGGGGCCTTCTTTTCCACTGAGGTCTGTCCGTGCTCGGTGGGTCCCGCATCGCCACCTGTTTGCTGCATCTCCTTTTTCCTCTTCTCCTCCTCCATCCTCTTCTTGAAAATTTCCATGAAGCTGCCGTCGTTGGCGAAGACGTTAGCGGCGGGCATGAAGGCTGAGCTCGCGTGCTGCACGGGGCTGCGTGACGGCGACGTCGGGCTCGAGTCCCCGCTGTTATCGCGGCTAGTGTGAGGTTTGCCGTGTGCTCGCTTTGGATCCATTGTGCTTCGGTGTTATATGTTTTTTTTAAAAACAAAACAGGCACAGTCCAGCGATTCAAAGCGAGAGGTTTAGGGTTGTATCAATTATGGCTTTGTTGTGAAGTTGCTTTAAAAAATGAAATGGGGAAAATAGACGGCAACAGGCTCCACCTTCCCGAAAAAAGTCCCAAAATATTTTATGTTGTGAGTTGAACAGCCCACCTTTAATGTTCCAGATGTATGGCGAGGTAAAAATGGTAAATGGTTTCGTAAGGCCAGGCTTAGCGCATGAAGACAGCGCTGAAACAAAAACAAAAGCAGGCGAGGCTAACGTGGCTAACACTGCGGGCTAATGCCCGGGTTTGAGCGAGGCCTCTGCTGAAAAATAAATTCTAATTCCGACTCTAAATCATATGTACGACGTATCCGTATATTAAAAGTTGAACTGCGTGTCATTTATACAACATTTGCACCAAATACTAAGAGATTAACCGATTTTTTTTCATCGCTCGTTGCTAACTTCAACCACCCATTACCGCCGGTCGGCCATGTTTGATTTCCTGTGATGATGCGGCTGTCTTGGCCCCGCCCACTGTCCCGGAAGTTCAACTTAAAAAAAAAAATAAATCAGTGGGAAAAAACTAATAAAGTTATTCATAATCATTGCAATAACAACAAAGTGAAAGTAGTGTGTTTAAAAAAAATTCTTCAAATATATCCTGTCAAGGAAATACTTAAAAGATTCAAGATAAAAATGTATTATTTGTGTATTTTTTCTCGGTCGAATTTCTGTTAGTCTAGCAAAGAAACAATTTTCCATTTATTTTTCATTGTGTTCACACCAAACAATTCTGACATGGAAAGTTTTATCTGTACCAAATTTGGTATCAATATCCAGATTAATTTTTTGATGCGTTGTTTTGCATGGAATGTATTATCAAAAAGTATATATTACTTTATTGAGTTGTTAATCGTCCTTGGTACATTTCATTTTCACAAGTGTAAGTGGACTGGCCTCAAACCCTGTTTTCATCTGTTTGTTATAGAACTGAAATCCCATAAAACTTCAATAGAAATTGTGAAGAACCAAAAAGCAGCAAGTACTCTTCATCTTTTTAAGGAATTTTTATATTCTAAAGAAAGGAAAACCTCTATAGCTTTTATGAGTGCTTTTGTAGGTGTATGTCCCCTGGTTTGTTAAAAAAAATGCAATGTTTCACATTGTTGAAACAAAGTTTGTTTAAAAAATAAGTATATAAATGAAAAAGATAAAGTAACTAACCATTAACCAGAGGTAGAAAGAATATGAAAATATTATACTCAAGTACAAGTACTGTTACTCTGATGTGATGTCACTTGAGTACAAACAAAGTTACCAGTCAAAAAACCTACTCAAGTATAAGTAAAAAGTTAAATATTAAAATTTACTTTGAGTACAAGTAAAAAGTAACTTTTTAAAGTACGGTCATCCACCACATCGCCTTCACCTGCCTCCTCCATGTTCGTTATCATCTGTGAATTTCTGCTCGCACAATGAACTCTCTCCTTTCCGTGGTTCATTTCCAGAATGCGTTTTCTTTTCTGTTTTTCAGCCTTTTGTTGTTTTTTTTTTTTATTCAGTAGCGTTTGTGATGTAAGATGTATTGGAGTACATTACTTAAAAGAAACTTGACTTTAGTAAAATTATACTTAAATTACACTTTAACTTTTAAAAAGTTCTTGAAAGAGTATAAGCAGTCTACACAAAAGAGCTACTCAATTAAAGTAACGTGAGTAATGTAATTAGTTACTTTACAAACAGCAGTATTACAAGACATTCAGAACTTTACATGAATATGAAAAAAAGTTTAAAAAGCAGACATTACAGATGGGATTAGGTAAAAATAATAACTTGAGCGCAAATAAGTAAAGCTATTTATATAGCTACTACTGAAACATAAATAAAAGCCAAAAGAGAGGCAAGGCAAGTTTATTTGTATAGCATATTTCATTAACAGGATAAGTCAAGGTGCTTTACCTAAAACTGACAGCAGGGTGCAGAAAGCATTAAGAAACACAAAATGAAATAAAATAATAGACAACAAAAGGAAGAAACCCCTTAGTGAAAATAGGATGAAATGAAGAAATAAAAGTGAATTTAACTGTTTCCATAAAAGATGGGAAATAGAAAAGTTTTAACCCTGATTTAACTTGCTGAGAGTTTCAGCAGACCTGCAGCTTTCTGGGAGTTTGTTCAACATGTGAGGAGCATAAAAACTGAACGCTGCCTCTCCGTGTTTAGTTCTGACTCTGGGAACTGAAAGTAGACCTGACCCTGGTGACCTGAGGGATCTGGTTGGTTCATAACGAACCAGAACGTCCTGAATGTACTTTGGTCATAAACCAATCAGAGCTCTGTAAACTAGTGTAAAGATCTGTAGACTGCTTTTACATATTTTCCTGGTCTTTGTGAGGACTGGAGCTGTCTGATGGACTTTTTAGGGAGACCCGTAAGGACAGCATTACCGTTGTGCAGTATAGATAAATGCTGTGCTTTTCTAAATCCCGTTGAGACATCAGTCTTGGAATCCTCGATGATTATAGGCTGACTTCACAACTGTCTCAATGTGACCACTGAGGTTCAGGTCTGAGTCCAGGACTACACCCAGGTTTCCCGCTCTGTTGGTGGTTTCAAACTTAGCTGCTTAAAAAAACAAAACAGGATAATCACAGAGCATCCACAGAATTTGGGAGTAGATGGACAGAATGACCTGGTCAACCAGGGAGGTTGACCAGGCTGGTGACTGGCTACATATTAATTTTCCACATGCTACTGAGGTGACTGATATAAAATCAACAAAGTGAAAAATACCTTTATCTTTCTATCTGTAAATATATATATTTACAGATATGTTACACACATCACACATTCATTCATTCAGTTCAGTGTTGCAGGTGTGTAAATATATATAAATAAATTTTAATTTAGTGTGGAAGAATTCTATCATCCAATCAAAAAAAAAACTCAAAACAGAGAAAAACAGGGAATTATTGCTGGGGATTTTCAGGGCGCTTGCTTCCCACGTTTAACTGTGCTGCTCACTCCACATTAGTATGATCCTTATATGTAAACGTTTTTTGCCTGTTATCCAATAAATGAAATTACACTCTACAAAATGTGCCACTTATTCTAAGTGACTGCATTTCAAAGTATTCAGCCTTTGGGATATATAATGTTTCACAAACGATTTCATGTCACTTGATGTCATGCTGGATGAGGCACTGCTGAACTTTCTGGTCTAAAAATGTGGTGAAGATATTTTAGCTTGAATATGTTGTTCATACAAAAAAGAAAAAAGAAAAAACCAAAACCATAAAATGCAACTTGTCTTCATTTTGACATTTACAGTTTCAAGTATGTTGGCTATTGCTATTATCATTTACAGAGTGCTCTTCCTATTTGTTTAGTATTTTAATGAAATAAGTAAAAGTTCCCATAGATATTACTAATAATGCATGAGAAGAAACATAATTTTCATTAGTTAAATATTCAACATCCATGTATGACATCCACAGAGGCGCTCACAATATCCCTTACTCATTGTGAACTTGTAAATTTGTTTAGATAATTTCTCTGCGAACTTTTGGTCTCTTACGCACTAAAAGCCTACCAGCTTTCTGTGACCCATGCTTGGTGATACTGTAGATAAACAATACCTTCCCCGGCTCACTCGGCTAGTTTGACAGTTGCACAAAGGATGTGAGAAGTTTGACTAATCAGTTTTGGCCTTTTAGATTGTGAAAGAATGAAACGTGTCCCCAGGATGATGAAACCTTGACTGGTCCGCTTTCTCAGATCCTTCAGCTACTAAAAAATAAATAAAATCAAAGTAAACATAAAAGCACCAGATTCCAAGGTTATCTTAAGATCCCATTTATTGTGCAAAAGTCGAACAGACAGGACTACAACTCTTGAACTTACATCAGATCCCTGTGCCAGCAGCAGCATGCTATCATCTACTAGACCATTGTATGATACAGAGGAAGAAACAACAAAAACCCTCGTCACGCCATGCAAATGTGCTACTGTTATGACTCCACACCATAAATACAGAGTAAAATAATGAATTAAGTAGAAAAATGTGCGCACACGTTAGGACACAGGTCGGTGTAGATCCAAACATTTTACAGGGAGATACAAGTCACAGAACGGCAGCTCTGATACGGGAAAGGCAAACATGATCGGTATGAAGAGGAAAATTAGAGGTAGTGATAAAAGGCAGATGTAGTGTTTGATCAAATGTGCTCAGGCTTTCTCTATCTGCCGCTCACTTCCTGTCAGCAAACAGTAAATTCCAGCATGTACGCGTTTCCTTCCAGTTTAACAGCCCTTTGTTGAGTCAGTATTTCTAGTTTCATCACATTGTGCCATCCAGTTTTTACACTAAGATTCAAGAAGAGCATCAGTCTAAAGTGGTGCATTCAGTTTAACCCACGGCCGCGTACCCTGTTTCAATCTTTGGAAGGAAGGAGGAGAATGAAGAAAAAAAAAGATTCTCCAGTCAAAATTACAGCTTTAGACAACAAATGAGACAAATACTGATGGAAGAAAAATTTTTTACATAAACGTGTAGTTTTAGCTTTTGAGTCAATTATATTTTTGACTGAAATTAAAAAAGAAAAAAAAAGGAAATTAAGCAGCAAATATCTCCAACCAGTCTCTTCCAACAGGAAAGGATTAGTAGTCTTCTGTGAGGCACTAAACAAACCCACCCTTCTACCGATACAAAGTGCTTTGGTGTTTGGTTCAGACTGTGAAAATGATGAATATAAAGTTTCAAAGACAAAGATTCAAGTGAATACAGAAGTAATTATGCCTGAAGCTGACGTACACTAAGATCCTTCAAATTCAAAAAGAAATCTCAAACTGATTAAAAAAACAAACCATAAAATAAAAATAAAATAACCCAAAGTCTGGTTCTGTACCGTGCATGTTGGTATAAACAGCTTTTTATCTACCATCTTTAAACTGCTTCAATCTTACTTTCCCAGACTGAACATATTAAATAAAGATTTTAAAAACAATTTGAAGAATCAGGAGTGAATCCCAGGAGGCTACAGACGAATTATGAGTCACCTTAAAAGGTGAGAAAGCCTCCCTTACATCTGCTCCAGTCATTTCTGTCCAGCTCAGTAGTAATCGCGTCCTCTGGGCTCTGCAGACAAAATCATTACAGCAGAGAGCCAGCAGGGGGCAGCAGCAGCATTAGAGGATGAGGCGCAGCGATCCACTGAAGGCGTCAAAGCCAAAGATGCAGCCGGGTCAGATGAAGAGGACCTCTTCATCCTGGTCCTGGCGGGGCGTTTCATCTGGGGAGGTGTCGCGTCAGGCCTCTCCTGGCGTTAGTGGACTGTCTCTGCTGGGCGAGGAAGGACATGGCCTGGTTGGAGGGACCCTGTCTCTCCCCAGATACCTTCTGCTGCAGGGCCATTCCCTGAGGTGAAGGGTAGAGAGGGAGAAGTAGGAATCAGATGGACATAGAAAGGAAGGATGACTTTTTTTCTCTTATTTGTGTGTGTTTGGACTCATATTTACCATACTGTACCACGCAGAAATGATGAGCTTCTCCTCCTGGTCGTGTCTGACTCGGCTCTTTTCGTAGTCGTGCTGTGCAGAAATGAGACGTCAGTATGTGCTGCTGAGATTCTAAATTTCAGAAGAAACAAACGTGTGCAGGGATGGGAATCTAAGATGATCATGTTTATTCTACTAATTTATATCTTCACCTTTTAATGTTAAAAGAGAAAGTCACTTGGGACTACAGTTTATTTTGAGAAAGACTGGGTGGGAACGGTTGGGGGAAGCAAACCTTTTCCTTTTCTTTGTGTCTGTGCGATTGTGTATGCAAGTTTGTGTGTGAAATAAATTTAGTTTGTGTTTTTATATTGTTGTGTGAAAGCTGTTTTAATTCTCCTCTATGCAGACATTGTTTTTAATATGTAAAGCACTTTGTGTTGCCCTGGCCTAAAAGGTGCTTTACAAATACATAAAATTTGAATTTGAATTGTTGATCTGTCTGCCTAAACTGTTCTGCTGACGAGAACGACTGATATGTCACGTACTCGGCACGCTCTATATATTGCCTCACGACACTTCCAACATGGTGTTGAGGGTAAAGCTGCCTAAAACGTGGCTATATTCACCAAAAAGGACAATAATAGGGTTGCAACATGTGCAAGGTGTTGATCAGCTCAAAGCAGCTATTTTGTAAAATCAGCCTTGATGGTGAAATTGTGATGGAGATGCCGGCATGTCTGTGTCAGTGCAAAATATTGGTGCATGCTTTGAATTAAAGTCCCGACTGTAACCAAAGTAATTTGTACAGAACCGAATTACTAAGTGATATTGATAATGGAAACAGAATTTCTAAATTCTGAACTATTCCCATCCCTATGTGTGTGTTGTTTAGTTCTTTTAACCTCCAGGTGCTGGATTTTTCTGTCCTTCTCCGTCAGCTGGTTTTTCAGAGCCTGGATATCCGGACCCACAGCCCCCGGCTGCTGTTTGGGCTCCAGCGTTTTAATCACCTGCAGACAAAGAGGAGTTTTATGGAAAAAAAGCCACAGCCAGCCTTGCTACACACAGTCAGACCATACATGATTATTTTCTTTAAATATTCTCATTCTCAAACTCATTTATGTAATTTTACATTATTCCTAGTATGTGCAACATGACTAGATGGTGATCAGAAGGCGGCTCTGAGGGCCTCCTGTAGGTTAACTGTTGTTTTAAACAAATATTAATGCCAAAGGGCTGCCAAGCTCTAATAACCAGCGTCCCTCTGCCCAGGGTCTAAGGGCAGTTTGAACGACTTGTTGCTCCTCTTTCTGGACTGAAGGTGAATCACTGCTGTTGTCGTTTTTCAAAACTACTGCACTACACATTAATTTGGTCATTCATTACCACTCAGAGGAGATGGTATCATTATAAGGAACAACATGAACAAGTCATTTTAAGCATTACTTTACACATGATCCTTATTTTAATTATAAAAAAGTTAGTAAATTTAGGTTTTTATTGTTTATAAAACAATGAAGATGATGATGCTGATACTGTTAGTACGTAAATTATCACAACTTTTGCTGCTTATCACGACACGTTCTGGCAAACATTTCCACAGATTGGCGAATATCTTCTCTCTCATCTTCTCCTGTGTTGAGCTGATTAAGCACTCTGCTCCCATGTCCTGTTACATCTTTTTTTTTTTTGTTTTGCTTTGCAACATTTGTCTTGCGGAAAAAGAAAAAAGATCAATGCTGACGCAAAAACCTAAAGATATGCTTATCAATCTTTTCTTTCTTCCTGCTAATGATGCAGTTCAAACTGATTTGCATAACATACAACACTGCAAAGTTCAAGCCAGGAAACCAAAATTTAAGCATTGTCATCCCAGTACAGCTCATTGACAGATATAGAGGTATTAATGATTATTGTGGTGTTCAAAAGGAATGAAACAAGATAATACGAGTTGATCTTAACTAATAAAAAAATCTGGTTTAAAAAAAACAAAAAACATTAAAGAATCATCAGCATGGTAAAATCTATGGAGAAATAGATAACAGCAGTAATCTCCATTTTGCTCATCTGTATATTAAAGTCTAAAGCTAATTTAAACCAATCAGATCCCCCGTTTGTGACAGGAGATGCTTTTATTTCCTGTCGTCACACCTAAAATCTGCCCACGGTTGCTGGTGTCGGATGTTGAACGATCTGAACTTTCATGTTTCAGCCAGAAACTGAGAGCTTAAAGCCTGGAAGGAGATGGATGCATCCTTCAATCCAGTACAAATCCTTCAACAGGGATGAATGGAAATGTGTTTAGCTTCTAAAGCCGAAGCAGCTGGGTCACTCTCAGCGACAAAGCACAGCAGGGGAAATTTAAATGAAATAAATCCGTTTCTATATTAGCTCTGTTTTCTTTTAATCATCACAGCAGATGATTTTTATACTGTAGCATCTTGATCTAAAATCTAGTTTACTGAGTCTTTCTGTAAGGCTGGAGAGTCAAATCTCCGAAGGTGGACTGACCGTTCTGGCTTTCTCCACGTAGCGTTTGTACCGCTCCTCCATCTGCTTCATGTCCTCGTCCTTCTTCCGAAGGATCTCCTGGAGTTCATCGATCTTCTTGGCCACTGATAGAATCAGGGAAAGACGCAGAAAGAGTTAACATGCATTCACATAACCAGTCGCATTGTTCATTTCAAACCCGGCATAGATCAGATTTAACAGTTTACAATCAAAATGTGCATTGAACAGCTTCTGCATGCATCATTTATACCAACAGATAAACAAACATTTGTGAGACTGCTCATGAGATTAAAATGAAACACGATAAGTCCTGAAATTGAAGTTATTACAGCCAATGAGTGGATGGCATTAAGCCCCACAGGATAGGAAGCACACAGAGTGAAGACTGGAGGGGAGAAAAGCCAGATGACTGGGCAGCTAAACATGGAGGTGCCGTTGTACTGCTGCAGGTTAATGACACTCAACTCCCAAGTATAAGCAAAAAGCCACATAAAGGCTGATACAAGGGTCCTCGTTCATGTTGCATAATACATCTGATATAAACTCACAAACCACTTTATTAGGTACACTTTCTAACTTTCAGGTTAAAGCGTAGGCATAATCCATGAGAAGCAAGAAGTTTATTCCTGCTGCAGCAACCAGCACAAGCATTTAACTGACTTTACTGTATTTACACCCACCAGCCAGTTTATGAAGTACAGCTGTTCTGTTGACTAACAACTATCTGATCAGCCAATCACAGGGCAGCAACTCGATACATTTAATCATAAAGACATGATGAAGACGACTTCCTGAAGTTCAATCTGAGCATCAGAATGAGGGAGAAAGGAGATTTAAGCAACTTTGAACGTAGCATGGTTGTTGGTCTGAGTGTTAACTGGGATTTTCACACACAACCATCTCTAAGGTTTACTGGGAATGTTCTGAAGAAGAGAAAATATCCAGTGAACAGCAGTTGTCTGGACCACAATATCATTCTGATGACATGGGTAGACTTGTTGGAGATGATAGGAAGGCATCTTACTGTTGCTGTCCACTTTGGGCTCCAGATCATCAATGACTTCTCTCTTCTTTTGGAGGTCAGAGTGGGCTTCATGGAGCTTCTCTCTGGAAAAGTCACAGAAAAAAAGAAAAGAAACATAAAGTCACTTTGTTGAGGCCTACACAGTTAACCCATTACTCAGCAGCAGAAGTACTTACAGATGCTCCTCAAGCTTTTTCTTCAATAATGACGACTTTGTGGAGGACAAGAAAGAAGGGAAATTAAAAACAAACATGCACTTTCTAAAATGGCACACGGACAGAAAAAAATAAATCAAGCTGTCAAAGAATCAGATCGTGGGCCAGGTGGACAGAGGGTGGGCCGTACTTACGATGGCCTGATTTTGGCAGAGATGATGGATGGGGGCAGGCGGAGAGAGACAGACAGAGAGGGGCAGGCGTTAACGGTGAGTCACCACAGCAAACATGGGTTTAACGTAGAAGAACACACACTGCAATCACTACAAGCAAAGTGTGTCCGACACCAATATACCCAGTGTGCCACTGACAATTCATTCAGACTTCACCGGCAGCGCTGGCTAAGATCAAACGTCCTCAGTTATTAATGAATAATGAACATGTGGAAGGGGAAACATTGTCTTCCTGGTTGTGCACACTGCGTATATAGTCTTAGGCCCAATCTCAACTCTCCCCCTCAGCCCTTCCTTCTGTTCTGCGCGTTCAATGAGAGATGACGTAAGTAAGTAAACTTTATTTATATAGCCCTTTTCACAGACAGGGGTCACAAAGTGATTCCCATGACGGCATTTAATTTATGGAAATGAAGGGTGTCTTGATTCTCTTTTGGACCGAGGGGAAGGTCTAAGAGGAAGGAGTGGTTACCCCTTCCTGGAAAAGGGGTAGGAGGAGTTTTAAGTTTTCACACAGGAAATAGACATGGTGCAGAGAGACTCGTACAAAAGAATTGCCTATTTGTAAATAACAATGCTAAAAATGATTAACTGTTAAAAACTTTACAATAAAGGTAGATGTTTACCCATGACGGCAAAAAGCGCTGTCTGATCGTCCTAAGCATGTTTCAGAAATAAAAGCTGTGATGTCATAATTTGCATAAAGGTTTTAATTGGGGGACATTATATATATATATTATAACGATATACGTAATTTTTATTTCAGTGGTTATAAAGTTGGAAGTTACGGCTCTTTTTCTGTCTTATTGTAGCTCTGTGTTACACGTCTGTCCTGTAAACAGCGAACCACGAGCCGCCCGGCCTCCTGACACGGTTCAGGTTAAATGGAGATGAAGGCGTAGGGCTAAGGGGGGAGAAATGAGATTGGGCCTTAATATTCTATCAGCTTGATTGTAGAAAAACTGTGTTCAGCAAAGAAAACTAAAAGCAAAATGTCTGAGAGGAGACTAAAGATCAGCTGAGCGCTCCACTCACATCTTCGTTCTTGCTATCCTGCTCTTGCAGTGTTTTCTGCAGCTCCTCCACCTGAGAACGCAGCTCTGAGATCTGCTGCTGGTTCAACCTGCAAAAGACCATGAACAAGGTTTGTTATTGGGAGGGATAAACCCGCAGGAGGAGGAAACCATTCAGATAGAGGAGATGTTTGTAAACTATGGAGAAGATCCCGGTACATCTGCTGTGAGCCTGGCCATTCGCTGCTCTGCTCCTACTGAGCATGCTCACTCATCTCCTCTCCTCCTGTTACTGTTGCCGAGGATGCTGCCCACACCCTCGGCCTGGTGTTGTGATGGACGCACACACATTCGGTCCACCCACATGTACACATGCCCTCAGGCATTTAAACACACACAAAATCAAGGGACAATCTGGCTTTCTGCTGTCTGTCCTCCAGTCCGGCCCACACAGCTCAGCTGAACACACAGTCCAGAGGGTGAGTAGACATTTAGGCAGATATCACTCCTTCCCTCGGCCAAACCGCCAGCTTAACGTCCAGGAATACATGATATGCTGGCCCTGAAAGGGGGCAGTTATTTAACACCGCTGATACACACTCCTACCTGTTCTGAGTTTCTAGAGTATTCTTGCTGCGCTGGGCTTCTTCCAGCTCAGACTGAACCTCCACCAGTTTCTGTCTGTACGTCTCCTCCTGGACGCACAGCATCTTGTTTTCACTCTGCAGACGCACCACCGTCTCCCTGCCAGAGAAACGAGAGGAAGCAAGGGGAAATTATTGAGATGGGACTTTAATCGGGCGACGGCCAAACGTAATGCTGCTCCCGTGGACAACTGCACATTCAGCATCTAAAAATAAAACTTTGTGGCTCTTTGTGAGATAACTGCAGAGCAGGAGTGGGCCGGTCACACACCACTTCAAGGTTTTTCCTCCTTTAGAAGAACCTCTGTTTACTGGTTTCAAAAAGCATGGCTTAAACACACCCACAGAAAAATAATAATATACATACTTGAGCTCAGTGGGCATGATCTCTGCAGCAAGGTTTCCTACTGTGACACCTCCATCACACAGATCTCCTGAGACAGAAAAAAGATGCTACAGTCAGGCAGCTTTACTTGTTTAATGAAGCTGTCTGATTGTCAAATGTTATACCAACAAATAATGACTTTTCCCCCAGAAATTTTTTAAAAATATATGTAACTGCCCAACAATTTGTTACTTCATTCATTCAAGGGTTCAAACAAACAACCGAAATGAATTTGGTAAATAAACACTATATAAACACTATATATGAAAATGTAGTTAATATGAATAAAATCGAAAATTTGATGCAGAAACACTAAGAGGTTTTGAGAAAGGCAAAGAAATAAGAAACATTCATATAATGGACAGCACAGCTGGAACGACATGCTTGCCTCTCCATTGAATCCTCTAATGATTTTTCTGGGTGTGTGTTAGATTTCTTTTGAGAGTTTTTGATATCGCTGCTGGATTTTGGTGAGCAAAAATCAAAGATCAAAAAAGAAAAATGGGATAAAATTCAAAATTTCTCCCAAAACCTTTTTAGCTAATATTTTGCAGAAATTGTATTTTTCACAATTTAAATTAGGAAAATAAAATAGACAGACAATCATTGTGCTTGCTATAATACCCAACAACACAAGTAGAAAATGTAAAAAAAAAGATACATCTTTGAAAATAAATAGCTAATTAAAAAAAATGAAATTAAGAAAAAACAAAAAAACATGATACTTATATAAATTGATTTTTTACCCACCTCTAATATAAAACAATAGTTCTGGAGGAGTCCATAATTTAAACAGTGGATCATTGATTACGCAATGTCAAAAACACTCATGTCTACCTTTACAGTGCATAATACCTGTGATATTTTAAAAATATCAAAGAAGTCTGGAGAAACTTCAGAGCACAAAGGCCAATAATCAAGATGAGTGTTGGATGTGAGACATACAAGCCCTCAGGCAGCACCATGACTGATACAGCCACATGGGCTCAGAAATGCCTCAAAACCTCTTTTACTTGCCAAAATCTATTGCTGCAGCAGTATTATAAGCTAAAACTGGATTTTTAAAAATAGGAAGTTGTCTATCAACTAAGAAAGCAACAAAACTGAGTTATATGAGCACAAAGAGACAATAGACATGTTTTTCTACTAGGGGTGAACAATATACCGAAAATTTACTGATAATGAGATTTACAATGGTAACTGATATTTTTCCCCATATTGATAAATTTGATAGTTCAAGAAAATGAAAATACAATGGGGCATCCAAGTCAATGCTTATTGTTCCCAGCATTGGTTAATTATATATAAAATATTTTACAAAGATTCTTATTCCCAGCATGTACAGAACAGAGCGTGGACCCATACATCAGTCTGAGATTACAAAAGTGGCAAATAGAAATTGTTCGCTATCGTCCGTTTAACGTTATCAAGATGAACTGCACAATATATCGTGATATGGATTTGCGGCCATATGGCCCTGCCCTACTTTCTTCTCAGATAATTCCACATTACAGAGCTTGGAAAAACAAGGAAAACTACAGTGGATGTTGGATTTATGTACCAAAGATGGAAAAATCCATCAAGGTGACATTTTACCAGGAAGTCCATGGCTATTTTAGCAGGACTGACCTCACTGAACAACTTCCCATAGATTTATAGACGAAAGCCACTTTTAACTGATGAGCTCCACCATGTTGGCCGCAATGATCCCATCTCTAAGCTGCCTTTGCCTGTTCATAAACAAACCTAAAGAACTGCATTCATCCCTTTGTTATTTAGTTTCATCCACACACTGACCCAGAAAATGTCCCACATCACATTTGATAACTCACCTGCTTCACTCAGACACCTCTGTTGAACCTGCACACACCTGAGTTCATCATTTGTCTCCCGCAGTGTGTCTCTCTCTGAGATCAGACGCTACAGAACCAAACAACACAATCTTCAGATGATGCGACATGACCGGGCGCGACAAAAACAAGTGGAAATGTCCGCTGACTCACTTCTTTCTCTTTCTGCAGTGCTTCATACTTGTCATGAAGGTTTTTGTACTCAAACTGCCACTTCTCAGCTTTCATGGCCTCTTCTGAGTGCTTGGTGTGAAGCTCATGAGCCTGCAAGTCAGACAGCAAACAGTCAGCAAGTTTTTCCAAACACACACACACAGAAACAAGTGTGTGTCACACCCCCCCTAACGCCCACACAGGCCTCGGCTTGCCTGTCTTTTGTAGGTGTCCAGCTGGCCGCGGACGGCGTTGGCCCGCCGCAGCTCCTCCTCCAGCTCGCACGTGCGCTGCATGTACACAGTGTTGCGCTCCTCCAGGAGGCGCACCTGTCTGCGCAGGTCTCCCAGATCTTCCAGCTTCCTCTTATACGTCTCCACCAGAGCTTCAAGCTGGTTGACCCGGTCAGAGGAATGCCTGAGGGGGGAGGACAGTAGAGAGTAGGTGAGCACCAGCACAGGAATAATATTTTTAGGCCTCTTCTAGACAATATTGCTGCTACAAAATTTACTTTATTTCTTCCTCTTTGCAGAATGAAAATAAATAAATAAATAAATAAAACTAACTCGGAATTTTTTACATCCAACTGGGAAGTTTCAACTGGAACGGCCTCCTGAAGTCATAGGACCCTCACCACCCCCCACTTAATGTTTGTGTTGTTTACACTGTAGCAGCCCTTGTAATATCACAATTATTTGTGTTGTCTTATTACATGGCTCCGCTTCACCTTAGGGAAACCAGTCCATAAAGTTGAAGGAGAAACCTTCAACTTTATAGAAACCAGTTTTTTTCCATCTCGAAAGAAAAAGGCCTTTTATTGAATTTGTTGGAAGTTAAAATCCAACATGAAACTCAAAAGTAAACATCAGCTAATATTTACTCTGCATATTCTTTTCACATGAGAAAATCTTTTAAGTGAAGGAATCTGAAGTTCTGAATGGATTGCATAAAAAGCTGCGAAACCTTCAGCGTCCACATGACTCGACGCCCACCGAGTGTTACATTCAGCAGTTTCACTGAGAACAAACTTGCTTGAGTGTAAACAAGTCTGCACAGTTTTACATATAACAAGTGGGTGATTATATTCATCAGCATTTTTCCTGGAGCAACTGAAGTTGGGAAAAGACTTTTCAGAGAGTTGGGGCTTCTCACCTGAGGATGTCCATCTCGTCTTTCAGAGCTTGGGCCTCCTGCGCCAGGCTGGTCAGGTCCTCATTTCGATGCTGCAGGTCGGACACCTCGCGCTCCAGGATCTCTGCTCGGACTCTCATGTCGTCTCTGCTGCTCTCCAGTCTGATAGGGAAACAAGGTTATGGACTCAAACTATGATGATTCAAAGTGATTTCTTTACATTTTACTTCCAAGTGGACAGAATTTCTTTTCATCTGTTGTAGTCTTCAATACTAGTTCTTCAGAATTTCTGAAGATCTTTGACAGTTTTTGTTTGGACAGTGGGTTTAAAATAATTTGGGATATAAAAGGAACCTCCAGCTCAAGAGATGAACCAGTACTGTGCCAACACAACAGTTTTTAGTACCAGACTGTCATAAAGAAAGAATGTGTTATACAAGTTAATCTACAAAAAATTTCACAGATGACACACTTTTACAGACATGACATGGTATTTTAGGATTTCCTGACGACCTGTTAGCTGAAAACATATCTCTGTAAGTGCAGCGTGCCCTCAAAATGTGGGGAAACAAGACAAAAGAAGAAGTGGCCTAAAAATAAACGATCAACAGCAGATGTACAGGATCTGAAACTTGTGTTGTTCATAAATAGAATAAACCCAACATATGATGTAAGAGATGCATCTGGACCTTAAGATGATCCATCTACTGTTCACCGCAGGAGAAATGGCCTCTATGGAAGGCTGGCTGTCAAGAGCCGAAGTTTAAAGGAAGGGAAATGGGGAAAAAAGGCCTGTATGTCATATGACACGAGAACCGGACAGGAGATTAGTGACCACAGGTCCGGTGGAGGGATGATGAAGAGGCTGGGCCTCAACATTACTGAAGCAATGTGGGACCATCTGGACAGAGAACGGAACAAAAATAACATCCTAAATAGCTTTGGAAAGTCCCTCAAGACGCCTTAAGAACTATTTCAAGAGATTATTGAGAAAGGTGTGTTGAAATACTGACTTTCGAGGCCTAGTTTACACTAAACACTGCAACCAAAAATAATTTTTATTTTGTTTTATAAAAAGCATTTTTTCCACCTTTGGGGGATTGAAACCACCATAAGACTCTGCAAAATGAGTAATAATGATGTGATACCATGCCAAGCCTTTAGGTGGCAGTGAAAACTAAGCTGTAGTGATACACTGCATTAGGACTGGGTAATATATAAAGATTTTCAAATATATCGAGACTTTGTCACAGCAGATATAGAATTGGGGAATATTGTTTATGTCGCGATAGCTTTTTTGCTTCTTTTTTTTTAGCATTTTTGTACAACTGTATCTTTGTTATGGTCACTGAAAGTTATTCTTTTTTATCATTTCAATACACATCTACTTTAAATTCAAACATATTTTAATGCACATGTGCTTCTGATGCTTAATAAAAGTACGTTTGGCTCTAAAGCCGTAAATTTCAACTCTTTGTTTACTTGAAAAATTATATTGAGATTTACATCGTATTTTGGGATTAAAGGGAAAAATGTATCAAGATATTTATCGAGATGTGAAAATTTGTCCATATCACCCAGGCCTACACTGCATGTTCACACTAGTTCCTACGTCCTCATTAAACTGGAAGACATCATCTTTCCTTGTACCATTCCTGCTGAATGGTGAATAGGTTTTGTTTTCTGAGACCAAATAATCTGAAAACATGTAGCAGCACTAGAAAAACAGGGAGATGTTGTTGTTGTTAGTTTATTTACGTCGCTACAGAGTGCGCAGCCTCAGTGGCGTCGTCCCATTCAGAAGCTTCCGCCTCGGGTTTATACGACTTCGCGCCAAACCGCGTTGCCAGAAAATTCCACTCTGGAGCCCAAACTCAAGAAGTTGCAGCGTTGCCCCCCCGACACTGCAATGTTGTGTGCATGAGAGGCCAGATTGCAACACAAACACTGCGTCTCGCTGTCTCAGCGTATAAACGAGGCCTGAGTTTGTCAGAGTTGTAAAAACTCAGGTTGAAATACAGCATTTAAGGCAAAACCTAACATCTATTTTCCATTTTTTTGGCTATACATAGAAAGTAAGTGGTGAGTCGAGACTTGTCCAAAAAACTACATCTGATTTAAAGTCATAAATACACAAACCACCACAGTTGTTTTTTTTTCCTAATCTTCAAATAAACACCAACTGGTTTCCCAGGTAAATCAGCTCCTACTAGGTGTGCACCACCTCTACCTGTAATTCTCCTCCTGCAGCTGCTCCATCTGACTCTGCAGCAGCAGCAGCTTCTTGCCAGTGATGGTGGTGGAAGCGTCCAGAGAATCGGAGCGGCTCAGCCTCTCTTTCAGGGAGCGGATCTCCCCTTGTAGGGACGACTTCTCGTCCAGACCCAGAGACAACTGCCAGAGGAGAGGAGAGAAACAGAGCATACACTATGATGTAGAAAGAGGCGTCAACAGTGAGTTTGTGATGGGATGAAGCAGTTTAGAGATAATGTGGTGGAAAATAATCCCTAACTGTAGAAGAGGAGTAAAAAACAGCCCAAATGAGTAAGAAACCGCACAACAAACATCAAATTAACAGAATTCCATTAAAGTAGTCCAACATGGAAGGTAAATATTGCCAAAAATGTACACGAAAAAGCAACTGTGCAAGTCGACAACAGAAAATAACCAAGACATCAACACTAATCTGAGTGCAAAGAGGACTTTAAACACATGCTTTGTTCTCATTTCACATGCTCTGTCGTCAAAGCTCATTAGTCAGCTGATGTGCGATGCTCTCGGCAGACAAACTTTCTCCCTGGTGCAGTTTTCTTCACCCTCGAGGTCAAACCAGATCATCATGATGTTAAGATGAATACATACGGCTTATCTAAATAACATAAGTAACACAGCTTGTGTTGTTAATAGCTGACTGGGAAGAAAAATGCATCTTAAATTTGTCTGGACAGATAAAGACTGCATGCAAACGGTCACATATATAAGAATAGTAAGGGCGAGGGTAAACTTTCCAAAAGGACATATTTTCCTAACTGAATATGGATTAAACCACACACTGAACTTTAAGGACAGATTGGACCAGCAACACTAAATAGCTACTAAAACAACACCAATGACTAATCTGTAACGCGTGGGCTGAGTAAGTAAACAAACAGGTGGGCAGAGAGCAGAACAAATTATAGTTGGCTACTGCTCCATCCCAAGGCAATGTGTCCGTTTTATCTTGACATTATGCAACTATCGACTAGAATGCGTCTTTGAGAGGAAAAAAAAAAAAAGAAAACTAAATTAGTCCTCTTCACAGTCAGTGGTGCAAAACAAACCAGGAGAACACAAACACAGTTTCCCGGGGGCTAATCAATACGGGCCAAAGAACAAAAGTCGGAGCGGCAAACATTTGACGACAGGCTGCAGCTAAAGCGAAGCAACACAGCGCTTCTCAGGTTGTATCTGAGGCAGTAAAACAGAGAAACATGTTTCTTTTAGCACTTAAGAGTGTCAAGTTAATTTGACAATATCTGGATACTACAGGAAACCTATGACCCAGAATTCAACCAGATGACTTAGTGTTTAAAATCAGTGGCAAGATTTTCAGCAGCATCATTAGTGCATTTATCGTATACAAAAGATGCAACCAACAGTGTTTCGATGATAATTATTTGCACCCAGTACCAACACTTAACTGACTTAACTGTATATAAACCCACCCAGATTTATCACATATCTAATCAGCCAATCACATGGTAGCTACTCAACACATCATGCAGACATGACGAAGATGACTAGAGATCAAACTGAGTATCAGAATGAGGAAGGAAGGAGATTTAAGCGACTTTTGAACGTGGCATGGTTGTTGGTCTGAGTGTTTAATGGGATTTTCACACACAACCATCTCTGGCGTTTACAGAGAGTGGTCTGAGAAAGAGAAACTATCCAGTGAGCAGCAGTTGTCTGGACCAGAATGTCTTGTTGATGTCTGAGGTCAGAGGTGAATGGGCAGACTGGCTGGAGATAAGCACTGGTTCTAATCAAAGTGTGTAGATAGATGATTAGGGATGTGAATCTGACATCAACTCAGTATTCAATTCGATTCTGATTCTTGTGGTGACAACTTGATTCTTCTTTATTCTTGATTGTCGATTCTCAATTCAAACCAATCTTGATTCACACCCCCCCTCCCAAAAAAAACAAGGAGCTTTTCAAGAATTATAAATGCTTACCTTAAAAACGTTAACATTTATTTGCCACTTAAGCTTTTAAAATCATAAAATTTCGATTCTTGAAAATTTTGGATCCTCATAAATAAGAATGTTGATTCTGATGTGAATCAATTTTTTTCTGCACCCCTACAGATTACCATCACAGAAGACCACATCAGGTGTTCCTCCTGTCAGCTAAGAACAGGAAACTGAGGCTACAATTCATGCAGACTCACCAGAACTGGACAATAGAAGATGGAGAAATATTGTCTGGTCTGATGAGTCTTTGTTTCAGCTCCATGTTCAGATGCTAGGCTAAGAATTTGGTGGAAACATAATTATAACATGGATCTATCCCTAATTGTATCAATGGTTCATACTGGTGGTATGAAACACAGTAGTAAGGTGGACTAAAGCATAGACCTATATAGTAGCTTTCATTTTACTTTGATGTTTTATGCAATGCAGTTTTACTATTAAATGTAATCAATTCTGGTTTAATTCACCCCAATAACACATCACAGCTGCATCCATTTACAGCCAGGTAAACACTCCAACTCCTATTAAGTCTGTTCAACTCGTAAAACAAAAAGTTCAAGAATTTATTCCAAAGCAAACACACTACAGTGATCTTTTCAACAAAAACACATCTTCAAAGCCAAGCCAAAAATACCTCCGACTCTCGTGTGTACACAAAGTTTATAACGAATGCTTAATTTCCTTATGTTTGGCTCAGCTCAGAGTGTTATGCAAGCTCTTTGATTAAACTAATGTGAGCTTGTTTGGCTGATTTGTAAACAGATGAGAGTTTCCCTTCACTTGTTTTTCTGACAAAGCTTGTTGGGCAGTCGGCTGAACTCTGGAAAAAGCGTGAATGTACATGTGCTCCCGTCCCAGTAATGACGGGTTTAGCCACATAGATCAGAGCTGAGAGCTTAAACAGGATGTAAACTCCTTTTAGCCGACCAACCTGATGTTCAAGGTTTCGACAGCGCTGGCTCAGGTCCTCCTTCTCATCGACCTCCTCGCTGAGAAAATAATACTTCCTGGACTGCAAATATAGAGTGTTTACAAAGGACATGTCATAGTAATGGCAGCAGGAGTGAGTAAATACGAATAAGGACATTATGTATTTGCCATGGGAGGGTAAAAAGGTTTCACCTGGTAATCAAAGTCTCCGTATGTCTCTGGGCTTCCTGGTTCAGATGAAGGCTCTTTTGCTAACAGCTAAAACAAAAACAGAAAGGAAAGAGTCAATAAAAAGTAGCTGGCTAACATTAAAGCCCGAATAAAAAAAGAAAAGAAGCCATTTCCACCAGAAGGGTTTATTTGGTTTTCTGGATCTCCTTCATTAGGAGACGCTCTTCCAAGCTCAACATTTCATCCACTCCTACTGTACTGGCACCTTTAAAGACTAAACATACTCTTAAAATAGTACAAAGTGAGGCTTCTGGGATTCTCTCCAGTCTAATGTTTATCCATACTTCTTTGATTGTGAATTAGCCATGACTAAGAGTGGGATTAATGCAAAGTAGAGAGAACTGAGAGGATAAGAGAGGGCGCTCGCTCACCTCCTGAATGGCTGTCATCACAACATGCTGGACCGATTCTTCAAGTGTCATAATCTGCTGGATTTGCTCTAAATTTGGGAAATGACAACAAAAAAACAACAAAAAACAGTGAAGGTGCAGCCAAATGCAGATTAACACAAATACCCCCCTACAAAAAAAAACAGCTTATGACGTTACCAGAGCAGCAATTCTGACAAAAATGGTTTAACAACAATTAAACTGTCAGGCTTTAAAATGATCTTTAATATGGAGAGCAGCCTGTGGTCAGTTTTAACAACTTGTGATGTTCATGTGATTTAACTCTGAGTTAATCCTTTTATTTTTACAGCTGGAAGCTCAGACTCTTTTTTTCTTGCTCACCTTGTTTCTTTTCACAACTGACAGCGCAGCCCAGTACAAGCTGTACCAGCTTTCCCAGCTCGGTGACATCTCCCATCTCTCCTATGAGGTTCACGTCGGGCAAATGCTCGTCCGACACCTGGTGACCGAGCACCTGATTATGGAAAAAGGAGGAGAGACAAGAGTAGTTTCAGACTACAAAACAAAGGGCAAAGAAGTAAAAAATGATCCGATCCTCTTACATCGTGGTAATATTCCAGCATGCTTTTAAGGATCTTTTTCAAGTTGCTGACCTAAAAGAAAGAAACAAGAGTCATTGTCTTGATACTAATTTTAAATCAAAGAAAAACACACAAAAAAAATCCTTTACATCCAGGTTGCCATCGGGGACTCTGTCATGTCCTGCTGCTTCACAAATTACCTTGAGGCGCCAGTTGGCCTCGCATTCCTCCTTGATCCTGCCCAGCCATGTCTCATTAAACCAAGAGGGGTCTCTGTTAATGAGAACACAGGAGAACTGCAGCGACCACATATCTCTGCACATCAAGATACACGGGGGGCCACAGGGCAAAGGCCCCCCCCCGTCCTCTGTTGAAGCAATGCTCTTCATTAAAGCTCGATGACATGGGAATAATCAGAGAAAAGCTCTTAAACAGGCTGAGAGGTAAACTAACACATCGATTCATTTCAAAATGTAGTGATGCACAAGGAAATACAAGCAATAAGCTGTAGGAAATCTACACACAAAAAGTTGTTTCTGTCTGAAGCATCAAAGGTCACAACTGAGAGGATCTTTTTGCATAGTTGATGGATGTGTGCAATCGAAAAAGGCAGAATGGTGCAAATCACAGAGATAAGCAAATCTAGGAGTAGGCACTTAATTTGAATGCATAATTCATCTCTTCTAACCTCCTCTAGATGAGTAACTTTTTACATTTAAACCCTGTAACAGTTGTCTGTTTTTGTCTTCTTTTTTTTCCATTTTTTGTGTTTTTGCACCACCACCCCAAGAGAAATTTATTTTATGTGCAGACTAATTTGGCAATATCTCTCAAAGTCTCTTTCAGATTCTTCCTGCTCTGAACAGTGACAGTAACAGCATATACTTACATTCTGTGCAGCACGTGTGCAATGGCCACTCCATTTGTTAGATCTTGCTTGCCGTTACATGAGGGAACCTGAAACGTCTGCAACTAAGGACAAAAACAAAAAGAGCTCAACATGTAGATCTCAAATAAATGTTTACATTTCAAAGAGTCACATTCTGCGAACTGAACAAGTTAAAATATGTGTTTATGCTCCTGTGACAAGCTGTTTATGTCCGCAAAATTTAGAAAGGTAAATACTATTGGCCACAACAGTCTTTAAAGATCATCACAATCTTATAACAGCGCATTTAAACAGGGTCTGAACCTCAAAAGCATCACAAAACAGCTGTAATGACAAGTCTAGATAAGCAGGAATCACTTTGTTGCCTAAGAAGAAAACAAAATTGTCTATAAATACAATATGTAGATATTTGTTCCATTACATTTGTTGACTGGATATTTATGCAAATAAGCAGATATTTGATATACATATTAAATATGAAACATCATAAAACCACCTGTATTTACTTGGATATAAGTTTTAATTAATATCAATTTAAAGGAATTATATATTCCTTTAATTCCAAAGTTTTCCATCTTGGTTAATTTGAGGACACCTTGTGGCAAAAACGTATTTCAATACATTTCAGTGTAGCAGGTCACAGCATTCAGGAGACAGCAGATAAAGATGTAACAGTTTTAAAAATGAAGTTGAGCCATAATTGACATTTTTCCAACCAATAATTGAATAAAAACTTTGATGTAATGTAATGATGAAAATAATGATGGATTATATTTTTATAGCGCTCATTGAGGAGTGTGGCAGAAGTCACAAACACAATAGCAAACATACACATACTTTCCCTGCTAAAATGTGTAAATATGCAGCCTGTTCACTGCTAATCTTCAGAGAAGATTTGTTTGATTTACAAATTAAGTCTGTAATACTCTTAAGACAATCATGGCATAACAGACAATTAAAAACTGATCTTTGTGTTCATCTAGTCTGCACAAAGCTGTGACAGCTGTCATTGCAGATTTAAGTTTGCAACCAAATAAACACCCTAACTTCCCCCTTCCCATTAAAGCATGTGAGAAAAACACAAACAGCTGGGGGAGGCCTGCTCTTAACCCAATATTTGAACTTTACCTTCTGGGGCACAGTACAAACATCACACAGCCAGATAGCAAATAAGCTTCATTTTAAACCAGCATCAATTAGATACAATGCATGAAAGCTACACCATCCAACCACTGACAACCTACTGGTGTATCTAATCATTTTTGCCAGAAATGCAATTGTTGCAACAGAAATATTTACTTGAAATTTTATTGCAGTGTGAGATTATTTTGTTGATGACCTCATCCAATCTCAGGGATGTCCAACACACTTGAAGTAGTACACTGGTGTACCGCTGCTTACAAGCACTGTGCAGGAGGCCTGAGCCATCTTTGGTCATTATATATATCTAGCTCTTCAGGGTGTAGACCAGGTTCACTAACTCCAGACCCCTCGGGCCAGTGTCCATCAAGTTTTAGACGTTTCCTGCTGCAACACACTTGATTCAAATGAAATGTAAAATCAGCAAAAAAACGCGTTATGACCCATTAATTTGACCCAGGTATATTGCCGTGGGAAAACATCTAAAACCAGCAGGTCACCGGCCCAAGAGGATTGGAAATGGTGATACATTTTGTTGGTTTTTGAAGGCTTTCGTTGGACTCCTTTTTCCTACATATTTTGCTTGACCATTCTGAATGATATTGGGGAAAAACAACCTGATACAAAACTTGAAAGATGCACCTAGACCTTCAGTTGACCCATCTACTGTTTAATGAAATGTCATTATAAATGGTCTCCTAGGAAAGGTGGCTGTCAAGAGGCCATGTTTAAAGCATAAAAGCAGGGAGAAAAGACTGAGATATGCCAAATGACAAAAGAACTGGATCGAAAATTTGTGGTAACAGGTCTAATGGAGTGATGAACCCTCCCCAGAACCTGGAGCTCAGCATAACTCAAGCATGGTGGGATCATCTGGATAGACAACAGGTCAAAAAGCCGAGCTTTGAAAAATCCATTAAGAAGCCCAGAGACCTTACATAAAAACAAGAAAGCTTTTTAAAGAGGATTCAGGCCATGTTGAAGAATAAAGTGGCTCAAACCTGCAAATTATACATACATGTTTTACCGTTAATGGTACATTTCCATCTGTGTTTGGAGTTCAAATTGCAAAACCTTATTGAATCCATTTCCAAAGCTATATCTAAAAAAGTACAGGCAACTCAAACTTTTTTTTTGCACAGTATTGTTTTCTGTAGCTCCTTGTGCAGCTTCCTTTATGTACATTTAAAACATTTAGACCAATTTCATCCTTGCTTGCCAGCTAATTTCTGGGTCACAGGCAAGACAACACATACTGTAAAGATACAAATAAAAGTAATTAACCAAGAAATGACTTTGTACTAATGAGGGGGGAAGCATTTTGTCAACAAAAAACACCTAAAATGTTGCACAGAGGAACTTAAATGCTCACAAACACAAACCAAACTTTCCAGTTTTCCTTGTTCATCCATCGTGTCTTGGTTTGGGAACAAAGGTGATATGCGATTGCTAGTTTATCCCTCTTCCCCCCTTTGGTGTATTGGTTATTTGGTGTAATATCTAACTTTGTAGTAAAGCTTTAAATCAAATAGCTGTTGCTGGTGTGAGTAAACCTAACCAGTCTTTCTTAGAAAACAAATGCACAGTTATGTGGGGATCACAGATTTAGCAATTCTATTAATATCAGCTGCTGTTCAGCTCTTCACTTCTCATGGAAATGTGCCAAACAGGTGGATTTTCCCTGAGCTTGAAAAGAAAGTTCGCATGCTGGATATCCCTAAAATTGCCCCTTAAGTCTCTCAGCTTACACTAAGCTATTTGGGTTTGTTTGTCAAGCAGTCAACTTTGTTTACAGCGCAGTCGGTTCTGTAAGCAGACCTAAAATAAAAAGCAAACTCCCGACATTTTTACAGCTAGTTAGCTTGAATGGCTAACGTGGGCTACAACTACATAACTCCCATAAAACAGTCCGTGTGTAAGCATGTTCAGTAAATTATCATTAATAGACTGTGTGAGGCTACAGCTTAACAAAGTTACCCTCTCGTTTTCCTGTTAATTTGACACCTGGTGTCACCTGTTAGCCGTCGGCTGTTCGCTTTGCTAATTTCAAACTTACCCAGGTTAACAGAGAGTCGCACAGCTTTGCTTTATCTAGACTCATTCTGCTGTGCGATTAGGAGCGAGAGAAAACACGATAATGTTGTTTTCACGACGTGTTTCCCCAGAAGTGTGGAACTCAGACCTGACACCCTCCACGTCAGACATTATCCAGCCACGGCCTCCGACTGCTGCTCCTAGCTTCTTCGCGTTTCACCTCCTGTTTTCCAAGCGAGCTTCCGTATAAAGAGCGTTGCCACGGAAACGGATTATGTTACGGGTCAGCGTGTCTGGTCTCAGCAAATACTACAAATGATGAACAATAGTCTGTTTTTAATGCTCTCATTATAACGTCGGCCTAAATATGGACGAGCTTGATTTATTTTCAGGGTGTTGAGTTACTAGAACTTCAAGAACAGAAAGTACTTCACTAGAAAAAGAAGTAAAAAAGAAACAATAAACAATGCAAAATATGTCACCGCGTGATGATACACAGAAACAGCTTGGTCATGAGCTACTTTTTAATTTTTTCACATATTTTCATGTCTAATTAAAAGAGTTATAAAGTTTTGGCGCAACAACCTCTAAAACATAGATCCACCTCTTAAACTGAAATCCAAAAAACAACCAACAAATCCAGGTAAAAGGTCTCAAACCCTACTGGACTTGTAGGGCTGCAATAGCAAATCTACAGGGGTTTGATAATACAAGACTTAAAATGTAAGAAAAAGATAGATTTTCTTCTAAAATGGTCAAGAAGCCAGCAAAGACATCAAGACCATTCAGAAATACACTGCTCAGACAAGTAAAAATAGAATTAGCCTATAAACAAGGTAAGATAAAAGCATAGATAACAATGTCCATCTCCCATAAAGATACAAAAGCAACCTAAACTTTCTAAATTAAAAGAAGAGAGCCAGGCCATTTACAATGCCACAAATATGTTGGGATGCCTTGCAAAATGTAAACAAAAACAAAAAAATTGTCTAGATTTTTCCCCAACAAAATGTAAACAACATATCAGATTCTGAAACTGCGACATTTGACCATTTCATGGAAAATATTACCTCATTTTGAATTTGATAGCAGCAGTGCAAAAAAGTTGTAAAAAGCAGCTGAAGGAACTGTAACAGATCATAACAGGTGAACATTTTCACAAATGTAAAGATGGGGAAACGGTTTTATCTGTGACAACCTGCATCTAAAAATTGTGGAATAGTTTAAGAAAAATGTTCCTGATGGTAAAATTGCAAAGATTTGGGAGATCCCATCATCCACAGTGTACAATATCAGAAGAATAAGAGAATAAGAAGGAATCTCTGTGCGCACACGCAAAATCAAAAGGTAAAAACTGTGATCCTTAGATCTGTATCAAAAACAGGCATGTTTCTTTACTGAAAATCACTGCATGGGATCTGGAACACTTCTAGAAATCACTGTCTGTGAACATGGCTCATCATAAAATCCCCAAATGCAGGTTAAAGCTCTATCATTCAACCAAGAAGCCAAACTTGAACACGATTAAAAAATGCTGCAGTCTTCTTTGGGCCAAAACTCATTCAAAAGGAGCGAATCTAAAATTGGCTTTGGCCTGAGGTTAAAAGATCCATGAGTTTCTTTTAGAAATCATGGATGTGGGTCACATGGACAGAGAGGAGAGGGACAACCCAGTTTGTTATCAGTATCAGCTCAAAACCCTGCATCTCTGATGGAATGGAGTTAGCCAAGAATGATAAACATCACCCTGTTCCAACTTTTAGGAGACTTGATGCTGCTTTTGAATTCCATATGAGCTCATATTTTTCATGAAATGATAAATTGTCTTCTTTCCTCATCTGATGTTGTTTGTTTAGTTGGGAAAATGTATGCTATTTAAAGGATGTGCAAATCAGTGAATTGTGTTTTACACAATGTCCCAACTTTATGGAATTGGGGTTGTATATGCAAACATTGGGTCAGAAAAATACCAAGAATATGATAAGCAAATTTCACTGAAGAGGACTGAAACTGAAGAATCTTTCTCCTTTGAGCCAGAACCTAGCATCTCTGTTTTATCTGTATTTAGCTGAGGTGAATTACCGGCCATCCAGTCATTTATTGACTGTAAACGGTTCAGAGGACATGTCTTTAAAATGTCATGCAAGGCTTACAAAAAACCTATAGGTGAATGTCATCTGCATAATAGATGGTTCACCTCTCAAGACAAAGGTTAAGATGTTAAAGACTTTTTATTTTGCATAGAGTACTTTACAAAAAAGAATAAAAAGGATTAGTATTCAGATGAAGACAGGCAACTATCAAAACGAGTTTTTTCTGAAAAATTATGTTCCAGAAAGTTGTGAAATATCTATCTAGCTTTTTCAAACAACACGAGAGCAATCTAAAACCATGAAAACACACAAGACAAATTCAGATTTATAATACGTGGACACACTGCCCAGCCCAAGAGTAAGTCCCAACCCACAAAAAGTCACACACTATTATTTTGTTGGATCACTCTCAGCGGTATTGTTTCGATAATTCTTTAATTTCGAAAGTTTAATTCCATCCAGTATTGCATTCGTTTTTTCACACAGATCTCGTATTGGTGACGGGAGAGTCCATCCGTTGCGTAACGCTTTCTTCAGCACATCACAAAGATTCTTAGTGGGATTCAGGTCTGGACTGGAAAATCATGTCTCATCATCCCTGAACCACTCTTTCACAATTTGAGCCTGATGAATCCTGGTATTGTCATCTTGATCCCCGTACCATCAGCAAAGATGGAATAACCTGCTCATTCAGTATTTAAACAGTCAGCTGACCTCATTCTTTGAGAGCGTGTTGCTGAACCCAGACCTGAACATGGACCTGACCCCCTGCAGCAAACCCAGATCAGACTGCCCCCTTGTTCAGTGGTCACTAGGCATGATGGCTGCATCACTTCATCAGCCTCTCTTCTCACCCTGATGCTCCCATCACCATGGGACAGGGTAAATATGGGTAAATCTGGACTCATCAGACACCATGACCTTCTTCCAAGCAAACTGAAACCTTTTTACTCTGGTTATCCTCACTGATTAGTAGTTTTCTTATGGCTACACAGCTGTTCAGTCCCAATTCCTTTAGTTCCCTTAACAATATTTATTGTGCATTTATTCAATCATTTTCTGTATCACTTAGTCCAATTCAGGGTCACAGGTGGGCTGGAGCTCATCCCAGCAAATATCAGGTCTCCAATTTATCATAGGGCCAAACAGAGAGACAAAGAACCATTGCAACACACACTCACAGGGAGAATTAAGCAATTAACCGATCATGCGTGTCCTTGGATAGTGGGAGGAAGCCGGAGTACCTAGTGAGAACCCACACATACACAGCAACCTTCTTGCTGTGAAGCTGCAGTGCTAACCATCACACCACTGTGCACATTGTTCGCACTATTAAACATAGCTCTGAGCTCTACTGTTGTTTTCCTTCAATTGGAATCCACTAAACGTTCAAGTGATCACGATTCATTCAGATCTTCCTGTTGATACTATAGCCTCGTTTTTTCACTGAGGAGTATGGGCCGGGTCTGTACGGGTCGGGTCCTGAATGGTCCGGCCCATTCAGAGAAGCGTTTCTAATAAAAGTCGAGCCGCCGCCGGCATGAGGGGCTTCCAGCGCGGCGTCATGCTAGCGCGATACCAACACATGTGAAGCTAAAACAACATGAGCTATGTCTCTATAAACGTTTTAATTCCTCACCGCTGCATCAGCTGATTTTACGTGACTTCAGCTCCAAATGTGAGAGGAAACGTGAAAGCTC
>JAVQJG010212293.1:0-10347 GCA_036024015.1 Craterocephalus amniculus
TTCCCGGTATGATTATATTTTTTTTTTTTTATTTTTTATTTTTACATTGTAATTTTTTGTTTTTTTTGCCCAAAACCACCAACCCCACCCCCCCCCCCCCACTCCTCAAAAAAAAAAAAGAAATAGTAGTTAGTTTCTTACACATTTTGTTAAAGGGCTAAATAAGTACTTCAGACTTTAAAGATGTGACTTTTTTACCAATTTTCCCTGGCTTGAGATTTAAAGGGTTAGGAAAACTTTTCAGTATTTGTCAATTAATATCATGCATAAGACTTTGTCGTAGAGCAACTTTCTCTTTTTTTTATAAGAGCTTTTATAACTCTAACCCTAAGCAGTAATGTGGTTCCTTTCTAATTTTAAAAGTGAACATATTCAAATTAAGACGTCGCTTGGTGAGAACTGATTTAACTTACAAGCTGAAAATGATGTGAAGTTACCAGCAATCATTAGTTCTGCTGCTTTCTTATTTTCTATATTCAGTTCCTCTTTATGAATTCTCCTTAGTTGATTATGACCTCGGTAATCTTTTCAGTTTACACAAGAGGAAGTGGGCACAAGCATGTATTTGCTTTGTAGTAGAGTTCACATGGATCCAGTAAAGAGAAAGTGTTATGTGTTGCCTTATGTCAGTGTAAGATGTCTACATAAGGTTTGTTAACTTGTCAGAGTGAAAAACAGCAATCGGTACAAAAAACTGTCTCAGTTACTTGTTTGGAGGATAAATATTTCTTAACCTCTTCTTAATCTTCCATTTAGTGGCAAAACATTCCAAGCTAGCCGACGTGGCCTTGGCAGGTCTTGCCAGCAAGGAGAACTTTCGTAAGGTCAACCTGCGCAGCGTGAAGTCCACAGATGTTGTTACCAACAACAGTGCAGTGCCTTTCCATAAGCTCATGCTTATTCGCATCAAAGGTCAGAAAACAGAGATTTCACTTTGTTAATCTTTGTAAGACACATTAGAAATAAATAATCAGGGGACAGAACTTTAGAATTAAGAGTTGATGATAAAATGCCTAAATGTTATTTTTTTGTGTCATTACGAAAGAGGAGAAAAACCACAAGAAGGTTTTCTTTTTCATCTGTAATTAATGTTGCATTAAGTTAAAAAATGTGGATGTCTGCAGGTCGGAGGCATGTCCAGGTGCGCTTGATGGAGCCCACAGCTCGCTCCCTAAATAGTGGCGACTGCTTCCTCCTTATAACACCGAAACACTGCTTTATGTGGAGTGGAGAGTTTGCCAACGTCATAGAAAAAGCCAAGGTATTTAAATTCACACACAGAATGAGAAGTTAAACTCAGAGCTTGTGTTTGCAGGTTTCAACCGGTTTATGTAACAACAACCTACATTATAAACAAACCTCATAATTTCATACTATTATGAAATTCATTTTGAAACCAGTGTGGTATCTGTCCATCATCTGAACAGATATGGGTCAGTGAATGAGCAGGATCTGTGGGGTTTAAGATTTTTCTCGAAGCCGTCTAGTTCTGTATTTTCAGCCAAGCCCATATTAGCAGACTTTAGTTTCATACTGATCATGTAGAAAGCAAAAAAAAGCAAAACTCATTGGTTAAACTAAAATCTCACAGTCGTCAGACCGTGATTTATTCTCTTTAAATACTTGCTGTGACAGAATAACTGAGACATTGGCCTTTGCACCAAATGACTTACTGTGCAACAGCTGAGCAGTTCCTAGTATACATGACATGGCATGTTAGTCAGTGTACAGATTGTCCTCAGACATGTTTACCAGAAAAAGCAGCTGTACAGTTCTGTCAGAAATGTGGGATTGTTATCAATCTTCTACTCATTTTTTCTTCCTAGAGAAAAGTTTGCTGAGCTGCATTGTCCAAACAAGTGTTTTGACAATATGTTGCAGGGGAAGAAGGATTACATGAGCCGCAGATGTTTTGCTACACTCATGATTTTATTTTCACTGCACAACCTGACATGCCTCACAGTGATGGCAGACCTTCTGTTGATAATTTAGGCCAATATTTCACTAGATCCATCTTTTACAGTTCACTAAAGGTCATTATTTCAAACTAGTAAAATTTTCAACCACAATGCAAGCTTAACGTACAATATGTTTCATGTTAACAGGCATCGGAGATGGCATCATTTGTTCAGGCAAAGAGGGACCTTGGCTGTAAGGCCCCTCAAGTAACCATTCTGGAGGAGGGAATCAACACTGAGAGCAGATGGGCTAAAGAGTTCTGGAGCCTCCTGGGAGGAAAAACCCAATACAGAGGTATAAATCTACATCTTTCCCACAGGCTGATATCTTCATTCCCCTTATAATGTTCACTGCTACTCGAAGAAGCTCTTGTTCCTCCCAGAAGAATTCAGCTGCGTTTATCCAGTCTAACATACAGCCCACTCTGCTCCACTGCACATATCATAACCCTGATGAATTCATTGTGGGTGTGTTACAGGGGCAGGCGAGCCAGAGGAGGATGAGCTGTATGAGAGCGGAGTGGTGGACTCTAATGGAGTCTACAGACTCCAGGGAGACAAACTGGTGCCACATGAAGATGCTTGGGCCTCCATCCCGAGTGTATCTCTGCTCAATTCTAAAGAGGTAACATCGCTTATATTCTCAAGAAGTTATTTCAAGTATGGAGAACACCTTGACTCATTTCCCATAAGTAGATTTCCTAAACTTTTTTCACTGATCTCTTTTGCTTTTTCCCGTTGCTAACTGCATACACCAGGTCTTAGTGTTTGACTTTGGCAGTGAAGTGTACATATGGACTGGAAAAGATGTGCCCTTGGGGGACAGAAAAGTAGCTGTTAAACTGGGCAAACAGCTCTTCAGCAGCAGCTATGACTACAGCAACTGCAGAGTCAACCCATTAGATGCCTACTGTGCAAACACGGATGTGCCACTGTGAGTATTAGGTGTAAATCAGACCAAAGCAGATGACTCACAACACTATTTGTCTCACGCTGCAATTTGACTTTTCATGTTTTTGTATTTCACATTCAGTAAATAAGCATAAAGTAGGCGAAAGCATGGCTAGGTTATTTTGTTTTTGCAGCCCCCTGGTGCACATACTCAGGCAATACAGCTACACAAATGAGCATTTTGTGTTTGTGAAATCTGTGTTCCGTGCAGGCAGGGGGAGGGACGTCCAAGCTGGGCTTTGTTTGGGCGCCTTTCAGAGCACAATGAGACGTCCCTGTTCAGGGAGAAGTTCCTGGACTGGGCCGAGAGGAAAAAAGAGGAAGCGGCTCAAGCAGAGGAACTCAAGGTAGATTAGATTAAACCAAAGAAGTTTCTGTGCTGACTACTTTACCAGTTAAGCCGTCGTGTGTTTATATGGTCATTGTTTGTGGCCTGTTGAGTTCCATATATAAAGATATTTTTTTCTTGCCAATTAAATATGATATGTTATACATTAAAAAGTGCAATACAGACCATTTTAAATTTCCGACATTCCCCACAGACGGCACCTAAAATAGCTAATTTTTCACATCAATCTACACACACTGCTGAAAAACGTAAACAAGTTTTTTATTAGAAAAACTAAAATGTTATGTTTAAGATAAAACGTCTGACTACTTCCCCGGAATATTCTTATGTTTAATTAAATTAATTAAACATAATTAAGAGGACACATACTCACCTTTACATGGTCTCCCAGTTGATTGTTTCTGTCATAGTACCAGAAAATCATAAAAAAAGCCTTGTCTATAAAGCTGTGATGCAGGTTTGTGTTACAGCAAAGATCTGAGGTATGATTTAAGAAGAGACCTTCAATGACGGCAGCTTTTGTCACTAATAGGAATGATGTTTGGATTTCGCTCTCCATACATGGCTTCCCAGTAACACACAGAAACTGATCCAAAAGTAATTCAGTGTTCGTAATGAGTGAGATTCACACTTCTATAGTTGAAATGGGAGAAATCCACAGAAGGAAAATTATTGGTGCTGAAATCCACCAACTAGGCCTTTATGGTAGGGTGGCTAAACCCAAGCCAGTCCTCTCTAAAATGCTCATGACAACCTGCTGGGAATTTGCCAAAAAGGGTCTCAATGACTCATAGATCATAAATAGCAAATTCCTCCGATTTCAACTAGGACTGAACAGTCTGAGCCAAATAATGTGTGTGAAAGAAACCAGATGGTGAGCATGACCCCATTAATACCACCCCTTTGTTCAAACATGGATGCATCAAACCCTGTGCATTTCATTTTCTGGAACAGGGATGGGCAGAGCAGTCAGAAAAAGAAAATAATAAATACCAAAAAATGCAACTAACATCACTAGTTGAGATGATGTGTTTAAGCCATATAAGAACTAAGTGAATATTTTGAATGCATATGAACTAAGAAAAGTGGCTTGATTAATAAGAAAGAAAAGTGTCAGCTCAAATCGGAAACATAAAAAAGGAAAACTTAAATGGTTTTCCTTTTGGTATGTACAATGTTTGAAGTAACAAATAGACCAACCAACACTGCTCTCTTTTTACTCAGAGTCCAGACCAATCCGTTCCACGCTCCCCTTTTGATTTGGAGCTGCAGTCTTGCGATGCCAAAGCCCTGCTGGACAATGAGCCGGAGCCGGTGAAAACTCTCCTTGAGGGGGTTGATGTGCAGCGGGGTCACGGCGTGGTGAGGACCGAGGATGGGAGACAAGCATCGCTGGACACGGTGGCTGTGGAAGCCTGGCATATCAAAGAGCACGGAGAGGAGGAACTCCCCCAGGAGAGTCTGGGTCAGCTGCACGAGGGCGACGCTTACATCATCCGCTGGAAGTACTCCACCACCACTCTTGGTAAGTTGTACAGAAATCATTAGATGTGGGTTGTTGGATAGATCTAAAAAAAAATTTAGGTTCAGTTTTTAAGTGAAAGCACCTCTGAGTTTGCTGTGTTTCTTTTGTGTCAGTGGGGAAGCGGCAGAAACCCGGGGAATTAAGTACAGGAGGTCCTGGACGAGAGAGGGTGGCTTGTTTTTTTTGGCAGGGCCGCCACTCTAGTGTCAGTGAGAAAGGGACGTCTGCTCTGATGACGGTGGAACTGGGCAGCCACAGGGGCTCACAGGTGGGTTTCTGTTCACCTCATGATCACTGCAGTTCAGCTGGAAATATTCCCTTTAGAGCTGTTGCTGTTCTAAATTAAGTGTTTCCTCCAAACATCAAAATAAAAAGATCTGTTTGTGTCTGATGGGCTGTTTAGGTGTTAGTGAGTCAGGGGAAAGAGCCCCCGTGCTTCCTGCAGCTCTTCCAGGGAGGTTTGATCATCCACAAAGGAAGCAGAGAGGACAGTACCAACAAAACAGGTACAAATGATGTTTTATCATGATCAACACAACACTCACTGATCAGATTTTATTGTTTATTTTGAAAGATCCTAATCTGTTATTGCGGTGAAAGGCTGGCAGTGCACATTTGTCATGATGCCTGCTCTCTGTCTGTAGGTAGCTGGAGGTTGTTTTGTGTCCGTGGTGAGGCAGAGGTGGAAGCGTCCTTGGTGGAAGTCGACTGCCAGCGTGCCAGTCTGCGCTCTCGGGCCAGCCTGGTGCTGCTTAACAATCAGAAAGGCCAGCTCTATTTATGGCATGGATGCAAAGCACACACAGGTGCTAAGCTGGTGGCCAAAAGAGCGGTGGACAAGCTGACCCAGAGGTGAGGAACATACATGCATGAGGAGAAGTGATTTTAGGATGTCTGCCAATGGTTGATAGGCAGTTTTCTGTGTTTTTAAAGGTGTCCCTCAGAGCTAGGACTGAGTAGCAGCAGCAAGCTGAAAGTTGAAGAGGTGGAGGAAGGATCTGAACCTGCAGAGTTTGTGAAGGCTTTAGGCCCGCAGGACAAAAAGGCTTATGACTGCATGCTGCAAGGTATGATCCAGAAGGCTACTTAGTCCCACTTAGAGGAAATAAGAGTCAGGGATCATTTGTGTGTGTGTGTGTGTCATCTGTAGATCCAGGAAAGTACAACTACACACCCCGACTCTTTCGGCTGAGCGCCAGCTCTGGAGTGTTTGAAGGGGAAGAGCAGCTGTATCCTGCCAGGGTGGCAGAGGGAGTCATGGCCATGCCTTTCCTGCAGGAAAACCTCTACAACACACAACAGCCGGGTAACACAAGAACCAAGCAGTCGCTCAAGCACAGATTCGTTTATATGTTTTCAAACAATTTATAAACAGTTAGAAATGCAGAGAAGCAAATTAAACAACTTGATAAAGTAAAAGTTCACATATTTAAATCTTAAATGGTTATTAAATAATATTGAAAGATTTAAGTATTAGCACAGCAACTGAATGATGCATCCTCTGTAAGGGGAACAAAATATAAAGGCCCATGTGGCATGCCAAGTTCCATGAAGTCGTTTTTGAGTAATTGTCCTGGTAAATAAGCAATTAATTGCATGTTTCACTTCCTGTTTGCTTCCTACCAACATGCACAGAACTCACAGATAATTTACCCAACATATATCATAACACCTTTGTTGCATCTGCCATTTTACCACTGAACTCAGATCTTTGCTTGATCCTTGAACCTCCTTTAACTGTGAAAATTAGTGTTGCACAAATTGCAGTTTTCTGGCATTTAATTTTTTTCAATAACTGACAGCATACAACTTAATTGTTCCAATGTTATATTATTGAAAAACAATTAACAGTACTTGTAAAAGCATACAAACTATGAAGTAGTGTTCCCAAATATAAAGAAAAGCTTAGCCAGTTATGTATGCTGCATTGAACATTTTGTTGGCGGCCCTACCAAAACGTATTTCGGGCTGCATGAAATTGCAGATCTTTGCTCTTTTTCTTGTTTTTGTTGAATCTGTCAATTTCACATAAGGGTCAGCCGATCACTGATCCCCCAAAATTAAGCAGAACACCCCTAGTAAAAATGATATTTTGCTAATGTAAAGTTTTTTGGAGTTTTTTCAACAGTTTTATGTGTTGCTACTGGAGACTATCTTATCAAATTCTCTTCTTAATACCTTTCAGCCTTATTTATGCTGGACAACCGCATGGAGGTGTATCTGTGGCAGGGCTGGCAGCCTGAGGACGCTGGGTGCACCGGGTCTGCAAAGATGCGCTGGGACAACGAGAGAAAGTGTGCCATGGAGACCGTGCTGCAGTACTGCAAAGGTTCGACCACAAGAGCTGAAGTCATTCTCCCACATTTTCTCATTGTGACGTCAATTCATTTTCATTTAACAGATATTTTTAACGGACATGATGAAGAGAAGAATTATATTTTTAAAAAGGAGGAAGGGGGTCATAAACCCAATTAGATTATTAGTAGTTAACTATGCAAATATGGGATATTATAACCTAAAAATGTGGAGACATGGCAGTAAAAATCTTGAAGAAAATCATAAATTCATTCAATCCATGTGTTCACATTGAACCTGAAATCAAGTATAAGTGACATTAAAGTTATTAAAGTTATTTAGCTTGTCCTCAATAAGACATATTGTTATGGTTAAATGTATGTGTACATTACTTGTCTGAAAGTGTGGCATGCTTGAATTACAGAGAAGAATCCTCGGCGTCCTCCTCAGGCCTATCTGGTCCTTGCAGGCAGTGAACCCCTGACATTCACCAACATCTTCCCGTACTGGGAAAAGGACACCAGTATTCCTTCCAAGGTTGCTGACCTTTTTTTTTCTTTTTTACTTCAAATTGCTAGCTAAGCAGGTTAAACTTTTTTAGTTTTGTATTTGTTTGCCTAATGTTAAGTTGATTGTCTTTTCAGGCGGAGGACTCCAAAAACAAAGTGATCATGGTAAAAGAGGCGCTGTCTAAACTCAGTAAGCAGCAGTACTCCATCGAAGAGCTGACCAGGAAGCCTCTGCCTGAGGGGGTGGACCCTCTGCGTCTGGAGGACTACCTGTCTGATGAGGACTTCAAGGTAGGACTGGTTTACCAACTCGTCAATTCTTGAAAGAATTTAAAATAAGCTTTTAATCCTGATGTTCAAATAAAAACAATAAAGATCCACAATCAAAGATGATTGAACATATATGACAGTCCATTAAAGCAGATGCACTCCCATTTGCTAAATATTCCAAACACACACTACACACGATACAGTTGACAGGTCTTTGTGTAATAAAAAGTTACAAAAATTAACTTCCACCTCGAACTGATGTGTATTTATGCTCTTTCTTTATTGTTCTGTAGATTCTTTTTGAGATGAGTCGGGTTGAGTTCAACGCCCTGCCAAACTGGAAACAGAAGAATCTGAAGAAGAGCAAGGGTTTGTTTTAAGAATAAAACTTTTATTTTTGTACTCCAATATGTTTTTATCCTGCTCAAACACTTTTTTTTTATTTCAGTGAAAAAGGAAAAAAAATCATGCCCTCATTTTATAAAAGCTTCTAAAAAGCAAATGTAAGATTTTGTTGAAATGTTGATGTATTTTTAATAGTCAGTGCCATTCTTTTTGTTACCCTGTAACAGAAACATTTTAGCCTACACTTGAGTGCAATTGTTACTCTCTTTGGAAAAAAAAGAAGCTTTTTATCCTTTTTTTCTTTCTATGGGGAAAAACAGGTTACTTGTTTAAATATGTAATATACCGATACGTGTGTTTGTTTACTCAGTTATGCTGATTCTTGTGTAAGAATGTTTGTGGTTTAAAGCCGAGGGAGTTCTTAATCTTTTACATGTAATGGAAAGAGCTAGCTCTGTGTACAGGGCGAAATCGCTTACACTTGATCGGTTGCATTTTTCTTTGTTGACATCAAAGTTCATATCAAAGTTCCCGGAATTTTTAGCTGTTTGATGATCCCAGATCTCAAGTCTGAGCCAGAATCCGACTCTTCAGTTGGAATCCATGCAGAAAAACATTTAGTCCTTTTGATTGGTATTTTAAAGAGGAAATACAAATTAAAGAAAGAAAACTCCTAATGAACTCAAATGATTGAAAGCAATTGAAACCTAAAAGCTTGGTACTGGATTTTTCTGGTTCTTTTAAATAACTGCCTCGGTTCACTGGTTGTTTGAGACCACATCTAATCCATTTGTTTATTATCAATCTGTGAGATTTTTTTTTTTTTGCACAAATTTAAAAGTATTAAGAGTGTGTCTGTGTGTGAGTGCGAGACAGAAACTGCCTTCATAGTTAAACCTGTACTCCTCGCCTGTAACGGCCATGTTTATCAGCCTGGGATGAATTAGGAGAGCCTGCAATCATGTATTCATTTGTTGCAATATGCATCTTGTTTATAATAAATAAGGTCTGTATTATATGCGGAGACAGTAATGGGCATGAAATACTAATATTCAGTATTCCTTTTAAAATGATAATAATAAAAAAACTTTGTTTAGTTTTGTTGTTTTTTTTTTCCCTCCAGAAAACATTTTGTCACAACAGGAAAAGAACAAATGTAACCAATAACCCTAAAACACCGTTTTGGGATGGTGTTTGCAAGATATGTGGTTATTTGGACCAGCTGTTAGCTGTTAAAACAAGTGCCGGCAATGAAAGCCGTCTTTTTTTTAGCTGCATCAGTGCTCATACAAACCCATATTTAATGTTTGTTTGGCCTTTTTTTCTTGCTGGGTGTGGATCTGTTGACTATCATACGGGTAACATAGCTGATAGCTGTTTTAAATCTTTGTTTTAAAATGTGAATCTTGATAGATTCTTTCTTTTAAACAGGACTTCCAGGGAACATATGTGCAACTAATAACACTACGGATGGGTCTGTCGCTTCCAGGTCTGCCTGTGAGCCAGCAGAGACTCACAACTGATTCAGTTTATAAAGTTAAAGCAGCAAGTGTTTCAGTAGTTATGTCATTAAAATTCTTGTATTTGTGTATTTACTTTCTCTAACTGGAGATTTTAGTCCTTGAGTGTGCTGCTCATGTTTGTATTATAGGTCTAAATAAAAAAAAAAAGGAGTGAAATATGTAAAAGCTAAGGCTGTTGGCAAGAAAATGACGATCCTGAGCTACTGATGCTGAATTGCTCTGCATGGCTGAGGACATTTGCAGAAATTGATGTGATCCATTGGGCAGAATTCAATGAAATTGCAGCATGCAAAAGCCCCCAGATTTTACTAGAAAAAAAATATGCTTAGGTATTGAAGAGTAAACAACCTGAATGTGCTGCTGTGTGATTAACGAGGAGTCCTGTTCGTAATTCTGCGCAGGATGTCCTGAAGCTTTAGTGCAGCAGTGCTCATTAGAAACCACCAGAGGGAGTTATCAGTCCAACCTTCACTCCGCAGAGCTTCCTTCTTCATATGAGCTGTGATCAGAGGTGGGTAGAGTAGCCAAAAGCTGTACTCAAGTAAGAGTACTGTTACATGTACACAAAAGTTACTCAAGTAAAAGTAAAAGTAATGATCCAAATATTTACTTGAGTAAGAGT
>JAVQJG010212304.1:0-10091 GCA_036024015.1 Craterocephalus amniculus
TGGATGGATGGATGGATGGATGGATGGATGGATGGATGGATGGATGGATGGATGGATGGATGGATGGATGGATAATGAATATGTCATCTTATACACTTTAGTGGAAATATTACCCCTAACTGGTATTGAAAATATTTTCACAATTGTAAAATAAAAAAAAACAGCCGTCTACTCACATGAATACAAGCAAAAGCTTATACAACTACCTGTTTTATTCCTCGACATGAAACTTGGCAAATACAAATTGAGGTGAAAAAACAACATGTACAATTGGGGATAACATAAGGAAGTCCGTGGTTTGTTCAATCTAAACCGAAGCAACTAGGTTTTGAAAATGTTATGTCTTCAGAGCTGTCATTCCCTGACTTGATTCTCGGTGGCCACCATGTCTTCTACTTTGTTTAGTACAGTTTTATAAGAACAGCACTGTCACTTTAAGAATGCGTGTTTATAGTGAGAGGGGTTGGGCAACAGGGGGTGAGAGACAAAGAGACAAAGAGACAGAGAGACAGAGAGACAGAGAGACAGCGAAAGTGTTAGCCTACTGCATGAGACATTTCTGGTATTTCTGGAATTGTCTGGTAAAAGAAAAGTACAACTATATATAAATAAACTTGCTTTGCCCACAAAACTCCTACTGCTAGGCCATACGTACAATTTTCTTAAACAGTCTTGTTTAATTAACTTGTAGAATTAGTTAGTTTTCATTTTTATTTTGAACAGTAACACACACAGAGTTTGGGAAATTTCAGAGAAAAAACAAAAACAAAACAAAACAAAAATACCACATCTGTTCAAAAAGCAGTGGAATGAAGACCATGCTTGTGGAGTCCCACCCCCTTTTTTTATAATCTATAATCTATGTTCCTCCCCTTCCTCCTTATAGTCATCATCACCACCACCATCAAAGCCCTCACCACCATCATTGTTAGTGACATAATAACAACAGCAGTGATAATAATAATAAGAAAATACTAATAACAATAAATATCTATAAAAATATCAATAACAATGTCAATATTATCAATAACCATAAAGCAAAATTTAATAAATAAAAATGCAGAAGAAAAAATTAACAGATTTTTTTATGTCATTTAAAGTCTGATTTCAGCCCTATAACATAATAAAATGTATTCTTTGCATTTATTTTTAAATTGTTTTATATTTGTACAATCTTTTAATTCCTCAGCCATACTGTCCCAAAGTATGACCCCACAAAATGAAACACAAAATCTTTTCCTGTTTGTACGAATGCTTTAAACTTTAAACCTCTTCCTCCCTCATAATAAATAACCTCCTTCTCTGTTTGTAAACATGTTCTGTATACTAAGTGGTACCATCCTGCTGGAGATTTTTTACCCCACAAACTATATTCATACCTGTTGATTACACATTAACCATCTTAACAAACTGTTGTCTGTGTTGGAGATAGCTTTTAATCCACTCCACAATCCTTCTTATTCCATACCTCTCCAATTTCTTTATCAATATACTATGATTAATTGTATCAAATGCCTCCTTAATATCAATTAATATTCCAACTGTATATTTATTCTGTTCAAGAGCATTTGTAATTCCTTCTTTAGCTTCTATTAATGCAAATGAAGTTGACCTGATCATGGATCTGAACCCATACTGGCTATCAGAAAGTAATTTATGTTTTTCAATAAATGTTTCCAATCTGTTACAAATATGTTTTTCCAATATTTTACAGAACTGTGGAAGTAAGGAAACAGGTCTATAGTTTGTGTAAAGATGTTTGTTCACACTCTTGTTCAATGGAATGACCTTGGCTATTTTCATTTTGTTTGGAAACGATGAATTTGTAGTAGTTTTATTAAAAAAAAGAAAGTGAACCAAATCTGTGCAGGGCTGTTAGATTTCTATGTTTTCTGTAAAAACAGAATATTGTGCCCTTATGCTGCAGACTCAAAGTCTATAACGAGCAATAATTTAATATCTGCACCAAAACTACAGTGTGGATGCAAATTTCTTAAAATCAGTATGTGTAATAACACAAAGAAATATTTTACAACACTTTCCCTAAACCACAATCATTGAGCTGGTACAAAAAAGTCCAAGTGTCACTCCGGCCGGACAGCCCTGCAGATGCTGGGAAAAATGATCTGTCACTACACAACAGGTGGTGGTGAACTACAGTTTGTTGTAAGTGACTTCCTGGATAATAATCAATTATTTCTGACAACACAGACCACAGACCGCTTTGCAACAGGACTACTGTGAACTATTTATGTGTGATGCTTTGATTCCTAAACATGTGACACGGAAACCTTTTTTTTTGGCTGTGCTCACTCTTGCTGATATACAGAGGGAAATTAACATGTCTTTCTGCATTTTATGTTTCCATCACTGCCAATCGATTCTCAAGCTGATACATGCCTTCCCTGCAGAGTTATTTGCATTATACTGAATGCTGATTGCATGCTTCCTCACTGAAGACAAATGCCAAATGATAATGGCTATTACTCATCTAATTAAGGGCTTAAGTGACACTAATTTAAGCATGTGCATTTTAATCACATGATTGAATAAAAAGAGAAAAAACGAGGAAAAAAACTCAATTTGGTATAATTCGGAACTAAAAGTGTGCACTTTTTAAAAGACACATGTTCAAGCAGCAGCAGATTTAAAAGCAATGCGACCATGTGTGCAAACTAAAGCACCAAAGTGGGCAAACTGAACCATATAAGGTCATGTTTATCATGTGTAGAAGTATGTGTCTGGGTCCTGTGTTCTGAGATCTGTATCTGTGCAGTAGCCATGGAAATCATGAGGTCATAATTCTTAATGTCTTATCAGATAGTTAGAATCTGCAGCAGCTGCAAAAACATATGCACACTGAGAAACAGGCACTCTCAAACACATACCGTATATAGCCTGACAAGACCACTCTTGGCTAATACGCCGTATGCACGTATCCTGTGGCACAACCAACATCACACACAAACATGCAACATAGGATAAGCACACAAAGATGGAACAAACCATTTTGCAGTCAAATTGCAAAAACTCTCTGATATAAACTGGAACAAAAATTGACCCACAACTTCATGCTACAGTAAGGTGCAACTCCATGTGTACCCTTCAGCACAAAGAAAAACTTTTTTTGCTATCCCTTTTCCTCTCTGAGTCCTGTTTTCACCTTCACAAAAACTGAAACACTGTTTTCAGAAAAACAGGAAAACATAAATTTTCATTGATGGCACTTCTATTATCCAGAGCTCCTCCTGCCCAGAGAGCTCAGGAGTAAATCATTGCTTAAAAGACAAACACGCACACATCCTTTACTATTTATTATAAGACATTTAACTTAACAGCCTAATTCCAAGGTTTGACAGAGTGACTTTGGTGAGTTCACAAAGACGAAGAGAAAGATTAAAACTAAGAGAAATAAAGTATGTTGGAATGGAAGAGATGCATTACTACTGGTGAGTTTAATATGCTTTACATGCACACCAAATAAACATAAACAGAATACAAATAAAAATACACAGATATTCAGCCTGGGAAAATTATGCAAAGGGTGCACATGACGAAGCATGCAAACAAACCAGTCCAATGCATGTGCTCATCAGACACGGTGGTAAAAGCAAAATAATCTCATCATCAGCTACTCAGCAGCACATCAGTATTTTAGCTTTAAGAAAATATATTTTAAAATACATTTTATAATTCTGTTTTGAACCATATTTCCCCGACTCTCACTGGGGATTCAGTGCTCAGCTTTCTTAACTTTCCCCAGCACTATTTTAGTATTTGTGTTTACAACATCTGCATGTGTGGCTATGGTAACCCACTTTGGGCTGAAAATATACCTGCAAACTGTGTTCAGTGAGCCAAGAGGGTTTCTGCTGTGTAAACTTCGGTTTCTCTAGGGATGTCTTTGTTTCTAAAGCCTGTTTTATTGAATGCCTTTTCCTTTTACCCATATTCTGAGCACAAAATGACAGTTCAATGTACTCTTTGGAAGTTCTGTTCACAGATTAATATGCCAAGCCCTTTTCAGGAACTGTGCCAGTGGATGAGGAACAAATCTATTCGTTCCAGTAATCGCACTCTTCTAATCTTTGCATCTTTTTTCTTTCTTTCATGCATTTTGTTTTTTCTTTTTTTTCCTGTCCTCTTCTTCCAGAGTTGTTTTCATAAGATAAGTGGTTCAGATCAGGGTGATGAAGCAAAGACTCGCAAAACTATGCTGGCTGCCAGAACACATGATAAACTACCAGCAGTATGTGGGTGGTGAGTGTCTGACAGCCATATATGTTTATCAAACATAGAGATTGAGGGTGAGTTGAGGCAGTTGAACTCTTTTATGTGAAGAATTATAAAGACATTATCTTTAAGTATCACATCCCTTCTGAAGAGAGACACCGAGCTGTCAGACTTTTATTTGCATACATTTAAAACTTAATCAAGGTTTTATCCTCAATTTGCACTTTGATCAAGCCCATATTATATGAGATACATAAAGTTACTGTAAGAGAAGTTAATATCTTTACCTTTATCTAAAGGGATCCATTAAATTTACATAGAATTCAATACAAACATCAAAGGAAAAAAACATTTGGATGGAAGAAAAAAAACCATATAATTTCAGAACCTATGCAGCAGTGGTTCATGTCATTGTAAGGATTATAATATTCTTCACTTCAAATTCTTAATCCAACATCTGGCTACAGTTGTGATGAGTTTACACATGGACACGTGTGAAAAAAAACATCTTCCTTATTTTACAAGGATTCCTGGGTGGTCACTGGTCAAGCGTATATATCTGATGACAGAATAATAAAATGCTTGTCATAGCTAATCATTCATCCGCCAGGCTTTCAGAGCTTCACAAGCCCATTCATAATACAGCAAAAACGAATGGAAAGTGAGACTGTCTTAATATGGGGCAGACAGTGACAGCTGGCTGGCGTCCTCAGGCTTTCAACATGCATGACACATAAGGCCCCAACTTGAGCCCGAAACTAGATTTACAGCCCTGCCTGCAGAAGGGTGACTCGGTCAAGCTACAGCTGGCCTCAGTGATAAGAACCAAAGAGAGGGACGATTACCAGAATGAAAGACAGAATAAATCTAAGGTATCTGGTCAGCTTTAGTCATGAATAAAAGTTTTCACAGGCAAAATAGTTCCGCATAAGCTATGACTTTTCCCTATAGAACTCAATAAAACAAAATCATTTTAAGGAGAAATAAACAAAGCAAGAAAGAAAATAAGTAAACTTTTTCCCTAAGTCGTATCAAATGCTATTTCTTTTTGAGTAAATATAAGGATTTGCGTTACACTTTCATTACTTTAGGATTCACTGCAGCTTAAAATGCTGTCACAAGTTTCTGCTGTGGGATCAAATTCAGGGATTCAGTAATAGAAGGAGCCAGACACACGTCCAACTTCGTCCATTTACAATGCATGAATTAAAAGTGCGCAGGCAGACATGCTCTCAGCAAATTCAATTTATTCCCAAATTATGGTTCTGAAACCACATCACCTCCAGTTATCAGGTCAGTGCACGAGGCACACATCAATGCATGTGTGCTTGTTGTGTGTGGAAGGACGGCTGTCGGTGCGTTCGCATCAAACAGGCCGTCAGTTTTTCTGCATTTGTGTGTACATGTGCACATATGCAATTTGGATAAAATGGTACAATTGCAAATGAGTTTATCTTCCTTACCTAAACATTAATGGATGTACTGTAGCTGGGTATACAACAATGGTTCTGTGTGTTTGCTTGTATCCATGTGCAAGTGATTCGCCCCTTTTCAGCTGATTTCTACGATTATGTGTGGAATAGTATTCATTTGAAGGCTGAAATTCCCTGTTATTTTAATAAGTATTGATTATATGTCGCTGTACATTGTAACAGTACCATAAATAGAACTGCAGGGGTAGTTGCCCAGCTCACCACTTTGTTCCAAACTTGTATTTCAGCAATTACAGGCAGGATCACTATAAAACTCTGTACAGAGGATGAGGCTTACTGACTCGGATGATCCCTGGACTTGTCAGAAACATCGCCTTTGGCAGACACCGGTGCAAATTCCATTTCCTCACACAAATTATTTACAAGAATATGCAGCCGGAAAAGAATAGGCCTAAAAGTTAAGAGTTTCTGCAATATTTCAATAAAGAGAGAAAAAATGTTGAGTAAAAAGATTGTGGCCCAAAGCTCATTTGAATTTTATCTCTGATGATGTGGATAATGGTTAAAACTAGTAAACTAAAGGGTCGCAAAGATCAAGATGAAAAAATCATGATTAAAACGATGCATCAGGAAAAAGAAAAGGCATAGAGCATCATTAACTATTCAAAAAGAGAAAATGTTTCTTCACTGCACTTTACTGAAGGTATGCACATCATGCAGCTCGATTCAGAGTCACAGTGAGACACTCGCTGACACTTTCACAGTTGGACGTACATCACACATATATACAATCGGGCACAGGCGCATTTTAAGCAAGGAGCAGATGAAGAGTGGGTGTTTGCAGGTAGGCAATGTCAGAGCTCTCAGTTGCTATTTTTCAATGAACATCTCTGCCAAGCATTACATGCCCATAAACACAAACACACAGCGACTTTTGTTGTTCGATCTTGCATTGTTGTAGAGCTTAAATATCTTCCTGTACTTCAGCTTCCTGTATCAGATTCTATATCTCTTTTTTCCAGCTATTTGTCAGTTTCATTTGGGGAGGATTCAGTTTCAAGAGCTGCAGACTGCTTTATAGGAAAGACATAAGAGCAAGTTATCTCCCTTTGTCCTGGAACAGCCCTTAAGCCAGCGCTTATCTACACTTTCTGCAGAGCAAGGCAGCCCAGATGCACCTCAACGGACACGACAGGATGGTCCGCAGGAGGGATTTATATACAATTTGGCTCTTTTGCTGTTAAGCAGCAAGCAATGATGCTCTGGTTACGAGTTCTTTCATGTGCCCCGTTATGTGAGTAGAACCTTAAATGTCACACTATCGGCTACAGTAATCCTGGTGAGGCAAGATGAGAGGCTATCTGAGTCTTTGGCTACTCTGTGGAGTTTAATTCCAACTCCTTCCTCTGAACAAGTTTACTCACGTGTAAGCCGGTGATGACAGGCACTTTAAGCCCATCTCTCCCATCACTCAATTTGCCTTTACAACCTCTCCTCAGTCATGCAGCAGTGCACAGCCACCATCCCAAATCAGACTTTATGGTATATTTATGGTATATAACACAGCATTAATATAGAAATGCATCCAAGCAAAACAAAGAAAAACTGAGATAATTGAGGTGTTTCACAGTCATGCTGGCTAGTTTTTGTCTTCGTAATTCTTGTTTCATATTTTATCACACACATTCAAATGTCATTGATACGTGTAGTCTTATGTAAGCTTACTGGGGAACAAACTTGTGCAAGTCGCATTGTAATGTTATCTTCCAGATGGATTTTGTCTCCCTTATCCTAAGGACTGAGGGAGAAGCAAGGATTTGCTTTCATTCATGTTTTACTATCAAAGCTCAGTATCACTATTAATACAAGCAGCCAGCACAGGGCAGTGCATTAGAATATCAAACATTGGCTGCAGAAGGACTTTGTATTTTTCAGGGAGATAGAATAATGTTTTTTTCTGGGAGGCTGATAACTGATAGTATGTCTGGTGCTGTGATGTGTGTTTCTGCATGATCCTCCTCAAGCTGTCCAACTGGCAGGGTTTCTGTTCAACATGTGTGTTTGCATATTTTCCACTTGTTCATATCTCACTGCAGGTCTGTCTGACTTTATAAATTTATAGATTTGTTTCTCTCTCAGTTGTTTCTATCTTTTTATTTTTCGGCCTGTGATTTCTTATGTGTCCTTCTATGTGCACGCACCTTTCTCTTATGATTTTATGTTGCTTGCAGTCTACTTTCTGTCTACTTTTGTGTTGGAGTAATGACACAGATTTAGTCATCCATCTTTCTTAGGTCACTTCCCCAGAGGCACATTCCACATCGACCTCTATCCACCCAGCCACTTTGTGCAACACTAGATCTCCTCTTCCTCTTGGCCTTTTTAATTTCTTCTTCTGTTCTCTAGACACCTCTGAATTACCCTGTCTTCCACTCTTTCTTCACACCATTACAGTATCTATCACCTATTCCATTTTGCTTCACACTGCTCTACCTGTTTCTATAAAATGGAAGAAAGAAAAAAAGGCTTAAAACAACATGCCGTGCCCGGTTTTGTAGATGATTATTTGGAGAGCAGGGAAACTAGTGCACAAACTCAGAGATAATGAGATGGCCTGAAATCAAACAATAAAGGACAGCTTACAGGCTTATTTCATTTGAAGATTCTCCCATGTTTGGTCCATCTTATTTAGAGCTGAAAACAAAATTGGATCAGACGTTTCACCGCTCATGCCTTTCCCATCTGGACACATACCATCTCTCTCTTCCTTTCTTTCTTATCCCCTTTCTCTCTTTCTCTCTTCCTCTCTGTGTGTAAGTGTGCCACGCTCATTCCTTGTGACGTATTTTTAACCCACTGCCTGGCCAGTCTGTACACCTCCCCTGCTGTGTTTCTCCTCCTTCCCACTCCTCTCTCAATCTTTCCCCTTTTCTTACTGGCATATCTCCACACTCCATGCTCTCATCTTCAGTCCACATTTCCTGCGTTCACACATCTTCGCTCTTTACCAACACTTCCATCTCCCTGGCATCTTCGTGGCCATCAGACTCAGCTTTTCAAGTTCTCTCTCCTTCATGTTTCTCTTTTTCCGTCTCTCTTCTCTTTTTCTACTACTGCACTTGCTCTCTAAATCCTTCACTGCCTCCTTCCCTCTTCAGGTCACTATTAATAGAGCCTCAAGGGAGTTCCATAATGGACTTCAAGTTCTGACCCTATTGCAGAGACATTACTGACCATACTATTCTGTCTCGCCACCATCTTCCTTTAACTCCTCACACTGACAAACAGAACACAAATTATAAGAAATGTTTTCAATCTCATGGCTCTTTTTGTTTTGGTTTTGTTTTTTCATCCATCATCCTGCTTCTCACTACCTATTTGTTTAGTTTTGCAGTCATATGGGTCAATAATGTGTCCTAATTACTTTACTTCTGATCTCAATACTCAGAATTTGTTCTTTTTTTTTCTTTTTATATCAAGGGATTCATTATAGAACATAAAAAAAGGAAAGCATACACATAAAAACATCATTAGTGTTGCATTCTTCCCTTAAAGCAGTGGCAATGTTTGCAAACTAATGAGGTAGCTCAAAGCCATTGTTATCTATTGATTCTAATGATAAATGTCAGCAGTGTTTGCCATGCCATTTTGGAATCTCCAGAGCCAGCATTGGGAGATTTTTGGTCGGTAATGGTGGGAACAAGGTGAGAGGGAAAATGTGTCCAGAATGTCAGGTTTCATTTCATAATAATCTGTGTTGTTCTGCTCCCCTTTCTCTCATCTATTCCGCTGTCAGAGTCCTAATTAACTTTTATCTTGAGTTTGGTCCCTTCAAAAATATGAGCTGCGCTTGAGCTCGTGGGAACTATTGCAGTTGCTGCTGAGCTGAGGCTAAAACAGCGAGCCTCAGTGTGACAAACAGAAAGGAAGGGACAGCAGGAGGGAGGTGGACTCGTTTCATTTGAAGCTTTATTTTGGTTAAATCCAAAGATGTTTAAAATTATGCAATAGGCTTTAAATGGGTTTCCTCTGCCTCTAGGGCAAAAAACATTTCCAGCCCATGACAGAGTGAATCACTGATAAATTCAAAGGGCAAAAAAAATCAAAAATCAAAGTGGGCCTAAGTGGAACTCGTCACAAGGCTTTCACACTAGTCATCTCAGTCCAAGTTCAAAGAGACCTGAGGACATTACCATATATGGACTGGGTTCAGTTATAATTGCAGCCAAGACACATTAAAGGTTCAAATTAGCCATGAAAAACAATGAGACATTCTGGGGCATTCATGTCTGTTTTCTTTATGATACATACTACTACTACTACTACTACTACTACTACTACCGTCATTTAGCAGACGCTTTTATCCAAAGCGACGTACATTTGAGAGAACAACACAAGCATAAATTCAAGGAGTAGGATACAGTT
>JAVQJG010212312.1:0-10709 GCA_036024015.1 Craterocephalus amniculus
ATTTGTTTTGATTGAAAATATTAGTTTTGATTGAAGTTGGAGAATATACTCTCTCAAATGTATATTTTTTAATTGCAACCTATTTTGTTTCTATCTCTACAAAAAAAATGGCATTCTCACTTTTTTCTTTTGCTCTCAAAATTTATTTTTGGTTTCAAATCTATTCTATTTGATTGAATAATAAAGAAACAAAATTCTCTCCATATACATGAAGTAAAAGTTGATATAATTTCTTTCATAGCAGAAACAGAGTTTTAATTACCAGATATTTGATTCACTGACTCAGCCTCCAACCAGACATAATCTTTTACCAGCATTATCTTTGCCACCATCTGATCCCTCTTTTAGCTGGTCACAAGTAGAAATGTGGTTAAAATTTGACCTCTTTATTGTTTCTGTTAACATTTGTAACATTTATCCAGCATCACCTTCATCATTGGGTCAGAGCTCATTTTCATTTCAACTCATTGTGATTGCATTGCTTACTATCCTATTTGCAAAACAATTTATATGATATAATTTCTTGTCATGTAGAGCATTTGTGTAGCCATTTTTTAATCAAAAAGTGAACAAATTAACTTTTGTGTAACATTGTGTAACATTTTTCTCATTCAACAGCAAATACCTACTTTTTTATGATTGACAATTTTTTTGTGTTAATTCAAAGTACATGTGAAACTTTGAATTTTTCTTTTTGACTATATTATATTTTATGTCATATCAGTTGCATGATATAGCCTACATATATGTATTATATATTATCTGATCTGTCGTTATTGTTTTAACAATATAAAAACACTAAGTAAATTTAAACTACCTTCATCCTTTTTTTTATCTTTTAAGCTCTCTGAACAGTCAGTGCAACAGCAGAATTGCTGGATGATAACATTTTTCATCAGTATGACAGCTTGAGTGCATTATGAAGTGTTTTGGTGGCTGTAGTTCATTTTGAACCAAAGGTTAACTGATGTTAAAGCACATTCGGTTAAGTGTTTTGCAACAGCGAAAATGGTATTGAGACAAGTGTTAAAATGATCGCACTAAACTGTAATGTACCTCACTAGCAGTACATTCACTAGTGCACTTGGGACTATTTGAATCTCACAACAAGTTTTACATCTGAGTGCTTTTTACCCTCTACCCTTAACCATGCTATAGCCGGACATTTACTGCTTTTTTCCATCCCTGGAATTCTGACACCTTGCTTTATTTTTCCTTAGCTATTTACTTGTTTTTTTCTTGACCCCATGTTTTAATTAAAATCCCAAAGCTGATTGACAAGCAGGCTACTATAAACTAGAACTATCTTGTACTGACCCCGATCTCCTTACAGAAGGAACAACATAATTAAATTTATGCCAAATAAGTGCTTCCGGAGCTGAATATTCATATGGAATTTCCTCATGGGTTTACTCATTCATATATGACTAATTGAAATGTAACCTTAATGTTAAACACATGTTTCCTTCATGTTTCTATACGGTTTACCAAACCCTGTAAAATAATCATGTCATGTATCATATGTCCTTTGAGTGACATCTTCTGTCAGACACTAATCCGATAAGAGCTTGGAAAACACGATTTGGTTAAAAAACAACAGGGCTGTCAGCCTCAGTGAGATACACTAATGAAAACAAATTTGGTAATCACAAAGAAGGGAATGCATTTAGGAATTTTAAGTACAAAGAAAGCCATATATCTAACTGTCCAATAATTTATCTGCTTTAGAGGTTGCTTAGGAAGAAAATGGTATTGCCACTGCAGTATGTAAGCATATTTCGGTGCGCATATCTTACCTACAGTTAGCTGACCAGTCAGCTGTCCCTGATCGTTCCTCGCATTGACAGTCACATTTCTGTCAGACTGGAGGATCAGTGGACTGTCCTATGGAAGAGACAAGAGGGAGAAAACTTAACAGAATAGACATTTTTAAAGTCAGAAACTTATTAATAGTCAACATTTTCTATAAACACTGGTCATTCTGGCAAAAGCTAATTCAGTTACATTTTAAAAGAACACATTTCTAGAAAGCAGAACTCAAATAATTTGTGTCCATATTAATTGTATATTTTTACCTTCTCACTGTTTGAAAATATCCAAAAGGACCCCAAGCAAAAAGCCTTGCATGGTCACTGCATATGTCCCTTTGTAAAGCATCACACCATGTTTACGCTTTCAAGAGCAAAGCTACTGTAGGAGTCCTTAAGTTCCTCCTTGGAGAAATTTGCCGGTCTTCCTGCAGAATGCCCACAATTCTGTGACACTCCTGCACAGCTTCGCATGGACTGCTCTTCTGAGACCTTGCAGATTTTTTTATGGCAAGGACTTTTTTTTTCTGATGACTCTTTCATGAGGATCATATTTAAGCAGATGTCTGTGCAAAATAAATCCGTGGAACACCTTTCCTCAATCTTAATGTCTTTGGTAACCATACATGGTTTTCAGTTAGTCTTCAATACTTCAAGCAAAATTTGTGAGAGATATTTTTTTCTCTTCCTGATCTCATATTGACTTTGTTCTTATCCACTACCATGAGTTGAGTACCTTACAATAAACAATTTTGAAATCCTTCGCTGTCGTCTTACACCACTGTCCTACTTTAAGGACATAGTGACTTTTCTGAGTCTGAAGCCCTTGTTTATGGTGTTGAAAATACCTTCATCTCTGGGTCTTGAAGAGATAATGCTGAGCATAATTTTTAACCGGTAAAAAAAGAAGCTTTTTTCATCTGCGGTGTGTTTTGTTCTGTATTCTTTCTTAAGCCTCGGGATTCGACACTCAATTTAGTCAATACTCCATTAACCTGAATAACCAATACTGTCTTTACTTGCAGCTACTGTCGCTCTGTCTGTTTTGCAAACCAAACATAATTTGGAAACAATTTGCATAATCTATTCAAAACAGGATTCTATATGAGTGTGTTTGCTTATGTGAAACGATGTGTTTGTGTGCATCTATCCACAAAAGCCAATCATTCTTAACCTAAATGAGCCAAATGCATCTGTGACCCTGACCTCCGCTCTTCTCTTTAAAGTCTGATTGAGCCCCACACTGCAGACGTTAGTTTACATTCATTGGAAATGTGCTGCAATGAATCCAAACTCAGTGTCTGCCAATTTTATCAGGTACCAAAGTCAAACTAACATCCCACTATCTCTCTGCTTCTCTTAGCCAAATCTCTTCATATCTCTGTTTCAAGTGTGTACAAGAGTTTACAGGAACATTTCTTTCTGCTCTCATTACATTTCTGCTCTTATATCATTTTATTCATCCTCATCCTCTTCTTCTCTCTCTTTCTGCTTTTAAATTACTCATTTGTTGTGTCTGCATGACATGAACAGCTCACAGGTGACCCAATTTCTCTGTTGATTTCACCAAATTAATATTTTGCTGCATTCCCGTCTGAATTCTAAATGAGAATTGTGTTAAAATTGGAAAGTCGTTGATCCATTGAAATGAAGAAATCCTTTTATTTTCCCTCCTCTACATCATCACTCATCCGCTATCACCCCCTCTGTTGTGCTATTTGTTCTGGATGGATATTCATTATTTTGTAGTCTGCTTATGCAAGTTGGGGGCCAAATTTCTAATATGTTGCACCTGTCTTTGCTTTTTTATTTTGGAGCATCTGGTGGTCCCCTGGGACATGGGGCTGCAAACAAACATGAACCACGGCACAAGCATGACGGAAAGATACAAATTGTGGACACACAACTCGCAAACACAAGCATGTGCTGACACAAGATGAACAGAATGTGTTTATGACTAAATGTGGATGACTTGCACATCAATAAACACACAGACGTTCACAGTAAGGATAAATTTGAGAGAGCGCTCAAGGGCATATTCACAGGCATTCTTGACCTTATGTTCATACAGTTACATACCACCCACTCATAAAGAACCGGGTAGCAAAATTACCAAACATCAAATCAGTGCTCCATTCAGTTTATTGCATGAAACCGCTCCCTTCTGTTTCCTAATGTGTGTTTGCTGGATTAATTATTTTCAATGGGGCGTGTGATAGGCTTCTCTGTATTGTCTTTCCTTTTTTTTTTTTAACGCAATGGTGCTTTGTAAAGTATGACAGATGTAATGTTCTTTGACTCATTCCAACTCAATGGGCAGTGTGCATGAGCAGGCCTGATCCACTTGATGTAGGACTCACATTTATAAGCTCAACCATAAACGACAAGTCATATTTGATTAAACAATATTATGCAAATGTATTGAAATAAAGACTCCAAATAATTGCTGCATATTAAACTGATGCTGGAGTCTATCTGCAGTACACAAGTGTTGATTGAAGTCAAACAATGTGACTGGTAGAATAATGGTGTATCTGTCTTGATTAGAAATACAGTATGTGCATATGTGAAGCCTCTGTATCTCCTTGGTTACCATGATTCATTTACTGTAAATAAAATGTTGTGTATAGTCATGCTGAAACACAATCCTTTCAAGGAATCTATCCTGGGAATAACATCTGTAACTGTGCAGTACAAGGGCTCAGATGACTGTATTTTTATTCACACAGCTTGGATAGACCGTAATATCTGTTGTCCACAATCCAAATGCTGCTGTTGATAAATAACTTAATAACTGTATTGGATAATTTTGGAGCAAATGTTTAAGACGGTCATCTGACAAGTCCTGAGTGTAAGCCTGCTTGAGTCTTGCTACTGTATGTAAAGTTAAAAAAGGAACGGTAAACTCAGGTTGCTTTCCACAGGCCAAATTCTAAAAAAATTGATCTGTCCTTTTTTCTTTCTTTCTCCACTACCTATAAGCAATTATTCAGCTTAGGAATTAAAAATAAAATGGGCTTTTTTCATTTTCTTTATTTTGCCTGATTTTTAGTTTGAATATTAGTAAGCCACTGAAGTAAATACATATTCCATATATAATCAAAGTCTATTACAGCTCTGGCGTCGTGTTATATTTCCCTTGTGTCTGTGTGTGTGTTTGTATGAGTCTGTGCCTACATAAACTAACTACAAATGCTTTAACTTCTGAAGTTTGGGTAAGACCAGAAAATTTACTTAAATATGCAGTTTTGTTGGACTCCTGGTTGATCAATTAAGATGTCATTTGTGTCTGTGTGGTATGCATTTGAATAAGGGGTCTTCTTCACATTTTGCTGGTGCATCAAGCTGCTATGAGACACAGTTCTGCCTCATGAATAGAATATATTCACGCCAGAACCCCCAAATCCCTAAAAGACATTGTTTTTCAGGGAATGTTCAGAACTCTCCATGTTTAAGGAACACTTGACAAGAGGGCTACTTATAAATTTCCGTTTAAAGACTTTAAAAAAATCTGAAAGTAAATGTACTGAACTTCACTTGTATAAAACCAAAGTAAGAGTAAAAAAGCAAAGAACAAAAATTTTATGGCATATTATGATTACTCTTAACCATTGGTCCGTGGCCCATATTTGAAGGCAGGTACAGTATACCTTATGTTGTATCTTGTCTTTTATTTGATCAGATATGGATAACAAGATAAGATTACAGTGTGACCATAACCTTTATGCTATTCTGTTGGTTGGCATGGGTAAATGTAGGCACAGTGTATGACAACAAAACTTGCTCCTCTTAGGTAGTTAGCATCACTTGTAAGAAACATTTATTTATATATATATGACCTTTCACATGCACTCACCACTGAGTTGGAATAAAAGTATCTTGGTTAGAAAAGGTTCAGTCTTATGGCTAAAGTCATTAGTATTGTTTTAATTGATGTGTTTTAATCAATTTGTTTTAGGTGGAGGCTCTCAATAAGCCAAACTGGCTTTTTGACTCTTCCTGCACAGCTTCTTTTTCTGTTTGTATTGTGTGATGTGTATAATATTTTGTGCAAATAAACTAAAACTAAAAAAAAAAAAAAAAAAAAAAAAAAGTACATTCCTTTTGCAGGGTGAGCATCACTGCTGTGGGAACCTATTTAGCTTTTACATGCAGCTCCTATTATGACCACTAAAGGTTATGTTGATTCTTCATAAGTACATAGTATTTGCCTGCATCACCATGCCACATGTCCACGTAATGGAAGGACAGATATTTTCTTTCTTAATTCTGCCATCAAAACTCTGGTCCAACAGACTTTTTGCCCCCTATGTTGACAACCAATCTGATCCCTGATATTTTAAAATGTCTTTTACATTTTAACTTCCCCTGCAAGTTGATCTGTGCACAAACCATCTCATCGTCATTCCACTTCTTCCAGAAACCTCATGAGAAACATCATCAGTATATTTTATCCCTTCTTATCTGTTCACTCTGGTGAGAGTGTCCTGTTCTATCTGCTTCCGGTGCTTATATTCATCCCAATGCAATACTGAGATGATTTATTACACTTTAACTGCAAAACAAAACTCCATTTTACCTCTTGTACATTGATCAGATGCGTTATACCTTTAAATTGATCTATCATTATTGAAATATTGGCGCAAAACTGTGCGAGTCATTGGTACTGTTAATCACAACATTATTGCTGCACCTGTGTGCCATGCGAATCATTAACTCAGGCATTGTTAGTGTGCCTGTGTGAGATGAAGTTGTGTTAACAGCTTCATTATTGGTACACCATGTGCTTGGCACCAAAGTGCAAATATAATAATTTAAAATCATGTGTACATATATGATTAGTCCTTTCCATCCATCATTCCCCCTCCCTCCTATATACCCCCCCCCCCCCGATACACAATATACCTTGTCAAATAATAAAAGCACACATGCACACACACATCATGCTCTCTCATGTGTACTGACACAACATACACCACTGTACCATTAATTCAGTTAATAGTTTAATTTCACTTTGATAATGAAAACAAGCACAGGGCTGCCAGCCTGAGGTAGCCAATGTAATTAGTCAGGTAATAATAAGCTGTGGACTGGTAGCTCATCATCATAGACTGCGGTCAGCAGTGCAGATGGGTCCTAAAAACATCTCTTTCATAGGGTGTGTCACTGACTGACCACCTGTCTGACAGTTTTGGTCAGGACTCAAGGAGATATGATTGATTTTTTTTTTCTTTTTTTAAAGGTTATTACTGTAATAGCAGCTTTCAACTCTCTCCTCTCTCTTATATGGCCTTTCTCGCTCATACAGCTGCATACATTTGCCTGATTCATCTTCGCCATCAGCATAATAACAGCATTTAGCTCTCCTGACAACATCTCAGTAATGGCCTTTCTTGCCAGCTGACCATCTATGGATATGTGATAAAAGAGACTTTTAGCTGTCAGTTTGATAAAAAAGGTCCCCTGTCTATATGTGTTCTTCACTTTCTCGTTCTAACATTCTCCATAGAAAAAATATGTCTCTGTCCAATTTTGTGCATAAATTTGCATGTCATTCAATGCAAATATAACACTTTTGGAATCTAACGCCGATGTTTGAATCTAGGTTCAGGTAAACTCTGGGCCTTCAAACACCTCCATCTCTTCCTGTACAAGTGTGAGGAAATATTACAGGGATGTGATGCATTTATAAATGAGTGAAGTACTTGAAAGAGGCAGATAAGTTGTTAATTTCATTGGTATTGTCAACTACATTGTACACTGTGCGAGCTTAACCAGAATACCAATCGCACAGTGTGAGATAAAGTGCCTTTGGGGCTGTTTCTTTCTCTTTTGACTTTAGTATACTTAATTAGCAAGGACTTTTAAATAAGTGATGTGTTTGATGGTGTATGGGTCTAAATGGTTGCTTTCAATCCCCACGGCTATGGAACAACTGAAAATAAACCCTATGACCCAAGTGTACACTCAATTGATAGTTGGACTCAAGACATTTGAGTGTTAATCTGTGGTCAGTACCTATTTGGATATTCAACATGTCACCAGTGTTCATCACAAGCCTTTGGTCAAATGTTTTTAAAACAATTAATTTCAATAAATCCTCACGGTGATAGAACAAGGCGGAGCTGTCAAAGTTATGTCAAATGATTGTGTGCTTCATACTGCTTTTAGCTTTGCAAAGTAGGTCAGATCTCTTCTTAAAGTTCTGCAACTATCTAATACTTGTTAGAGATAAGTAGGGAAAAATAAAAATAATAGACAAAGACTATCATAAAACTGCCCGGTTAAAATACTGAATAAAGTCTAATGGAAATAATGCTGTGGAATCTGTTACCTTTCTAACCTTCCTATTGGGTAAAGTTGTAACTATTCTTATTTGAAGGGATGTTTAAACTTTGCCAAACTATTCTGAATTATTATTTTCACTGAAACCAAAATATTATTCAAGATGGTCATGTCCATATATTTTACCTCATCAGGCTTAAATTTGCTCTTAACATGTGTGAGGTGTAGACATTCTTACAGTTTTTGGAAAAAAAAGAATATCAAAATATTAAGAATCAAGGCAAAAGAGGAAATACATAGAAATAAAATACTTTAAATAGAAATAAAAATATGGTATGTACTAAAAACAGATTTACAATTACAATGTATTGCAATCCAATATCAATGTTCTGTGGATTTGTCAGGGACCCTTTTACATTTATCTAACCTAAAAAATGAATAAAATCTATTTTAAATACTACAGTACCACATTCTTTGCATAATTAAGTGGTTTTGGGCCCTAAACATAATCAAAAGATTTTGTGCCTAAATCTATTCTGGGAACTGTATGGCTAAACCTTGTTAAGTCATTATAACTCTCAGGCCTAACCCAAAACTAGGTGCATCATTTGGTTTTCCCTTGCAAATTCCTTTTGAAGACATTCTGAGGAGAAAATAGAAGGATGTTTTTGCTTTTGTGGTCAACATCTAACTTTGGTACAAATGCTCGAATGACACCAGGGGAAATTGTGAAGCTTCTGACAGAAGTGGAATTTACATGACACAATAACCTCCATTTAAGATGACATAATAAATCTGTCTGAGCTATCTGTGTTAAAAATATATATAATTATTTTCATCATTACATGCCACATATATTATTTTACCTGAAGTATATTAAATCTTATTTTGCAACTTTAAGGCAAACTCTTGAAGTTTGAGCCAAGAATTCATGGCCTTGCAGCATATAAAAAAAAACTGTAAAAAAACTTTCTATCTCAAATCTGTCTGCAGCACTAAACTGAGATTTCAGGAAACAGTGCATGGATCTGTAAAATATATGGTTTTATGGGAAGAAGCAACCGATTTTATACTGTAGCATCTTAGTATTTTTTTATGCATTTATTGTTTTCTAACACAGTTGTTTAGCAGGAAACTGAAATCAATTCTAACCTGTGTTTTGGGAGCTAGAGACCCTGCTGTATGTGTCTTATTGCCAGACCGGGACCCTACAAATAGACTGTGTTTTGATAAAGTGCGATGAAGATGGTAGAGGGTAAAGAAATGAAAAACAAAAAAAAACAGAGAAAGGTCAATAGGTTTATTCTGAAGGCTTAGAGTAAAATGGGCTATAAGGAAAATTGTTTTGGACAAAGGGCAATAGAAAAAGGTTGATACAAGCAGGGACTTCCCAGCTGAAGAGTGATGAATCCTGAAAATAAGAGAAAGGAAGCCAAGTGGAGGGAGGGAGGGGGATCGAGAGTAAGATCAGAGCAGGGCATGGCACAGTTTAAGTTCTAGAGCTTGACAATGAATAGATCATACACCATGTCAGCCCCTTATGTTGTGCACTTTCATCATAACACAATATAGTGTTTTATTGGGTAAAGAACGATATGTGACTACTTCATTGAACAAAAAATTGCCACTGCATGCCACTCCATGAACCACATAGACACCTCCTCACCAGTCACCAAATATCAGGCTACATCCCATACCTAAAATACTGACTTCACATGTATTTAAGGCATTTGTATGTAATTCATATTTTTGCAGAAAAAATGTTTACATTCAGCGATTGAATGTAGTTTTTTCTATTCCAGCTACTTGTTCATAGCTGCCTGTTACATGTAGCAGCATCCCAATGATTTAACTTTTCATCCCCTCGACATCTGGAATACTTTTGGGGAAAAAGACATAACCATGTCTGCTATGTTTCATTAAAACATGCTTTCTGAGAAAAAGAAAAGAAATGCCCGGCTCGTCTTCACACATTCAGATCAACAAGCACCAGGTGGCACCCGGGATCAACAGGAAACTCATTTCCACGCTGCACCCACAGCTGTTTTGTTCCTTCCAACAGGTGCTGCAGATTCTCCCCACTATGACTGCAACATGTGAGTAGGTGGTCGTTTGACAGTGTTAACACTGATATGCAAATGTTATAATTTGCTCTCCAGATTTGATTAATGTGATCTGTTTTCAGCTGTGACCTTAATGCATCAGAAGTGTCACAGCAATACAAAAGCCACAGCATCATACAGCTACTCACAACACAACAGGATAATGGGACAGGGACACCATATATCCTGAGTATATTTCTGTCCACTTTTGATTGGATTCCTGATAATGTGAAGCAAATGTGAACAATATTTTTGTGTCGTATTACAAATTACAGATGTGTTGTATCTAAAGCTGTAGGACTAGTTGAAATGATTGCAAAACTCAGTTTGGTCTTCCCCTGGAGAAAAAAATAAACTACACACCAGTCTGACATGTGCATGCAGTAGGGCTGGGAGATATGCCAAAAATATTATCACGATATATTTTTCCTATATTGAACGATATCGATATATATCACGATAGAGTTTAATAATGATGCCAGTTTGAAAAGTAACCTGCCCCCATCAGGCCGCT
>JAVQJG010212329.1:0-13436 GCA_036024015.1 Craterocephalus amniculus
AATGTGTTCTGAATTGCTGGTCCGATCCCTCTGTGAGCTCCATGTGGCTTGGAGTTGCGCTTTTGTTGCAATCCATCGTTATTTACAGTCATTACAGGCACTGTGATCTGGCCTAGAAGTGACGTCATCGAAGCCACCATCATCGCTGTAAATAATGATGGATCACCACAAAAAAGAAACTCTGAGCTGCTCAGAGCTCAAAGAGGGACCAGCGATTCATAACAAAACATTGGTGAAATGAAGGAGTTTTTAGGCAGAAATGTACGTATTCAGAAGATTCGCAAACTGATCCTGTTCACTCCCATTATATTGGATGTACACTGATCGTGAATGGATCTAAATATCTCCCAAAGGAGTTCAAGTTACACTGAAACTGTCTGGGTGAGTAAATGATCGTATTTCATGCTAGAAAATAGGTCCACGTTGAAAAATACCAAACTTCCCCTTTAAATTGATCGAATTTACATAGGTTTTTTATGGAAATAAAACAAGCTAGTGAAAGGGAAAAATGGAGCATTATTAAAGGGACTCAATAAAATGTACGAATTCAAAAGAAACTCCATCCTGTAAGCAACTGCTCTGTTTGCAGATACTAAGACACAGCCTTGTGTCACCATGACCCAGGAGCAGATGCTGTCCCCAGTCGCATACTGGTCTTGTTGACTTACTGTGCTCCAGTCCGAGCTGACCTCCCAGTGGGAGCAGAGACGGAGCTGGCAGGCCTGCGTAGACTCTGGTGGAGGGAGGTTGGCACAGCGCTGAGGGTGGACCATGGTTGACCGGTTTCCAAAGCTCTGCCTGCACTGGAGCTGCCTTTGCTGCACCCCCGGCCCACAGGACACACTGCATTCTGACCACGGACTGGCCTCCCAGCTGGGCCATGAACAAAAAAAATGTCAAAGCTGAGACAAATGTTAGCATTCGTCCTCCATACATTTGTTTTGTCAATGCACAAAAATGCTATACTTTGTAGTTTTTGCATTTTGCAGTTCACTCAGAAAGTACTACTATTGTAAAAACAAACATGCATCTGCATTTGTCCAGCGAATCACACGCACTGACGTCTGTAAAGGATCACTGATATTCAGTAATGAAGATTTAAAAACAATTTTTAAATGATACATTTATAAAGAGGATGAATTTGCTCACAATGGTGGACAGGGGTTTGTGTTACAAGGCTCCTCTTCGGGAACAAGTTTAGCTGCGGAGTCGCACTTCCTTTCTGGAACTTCTTCGTCTGTGTGTCGATTTACACACAGAATGACTCTGTGCTGTGAACCTGCAGAGAGAGAGATGGGATGGAAACAAACTGAATGCAAGACACCCCCCCCCAAATCTATGCTCTTGCACTTGCATCTTTCATCCAGCGGAGGGAGACGTCACATCATCCAAAATAATTAAGCAGGTATGAACTTTTTAGCGTACGATGGGTATTTGAATTAAGTCTGACCTTTTCCACAGGAAGCAGAGCAGTCTGTGAGGCCTCCTCTCCTCCACACAAACGGTGACTGTGTGTCTGGAGGCAGGTCGGTACGAGGGGGGATCCGAGCGTTCCTGTTGGGGGCTGATCCTCGTGGGCGTGTCCTCTCAGGTGTCCATCGGTCGGCAGATGGAGGGGAGAACACAGAGGAGGAAGAGGAAGAGGAGGGGAAAGAAGGGACTGAAACAGGAGGAGCAGCGGGAGGAGGATCTTCTATTGACACAGTGAGGGGATCTGGGAGAGAAGATAAAAATACATGGAGATAAAGACAAATTAGAAAGTACAGGAAAAGTGAACCAAAGATAGGGAAAAAGACAAAAAGAGGAGAAGGAGAGGCTGGTGATAAATTGTCAGGAAGATTGTCCAAAACATGCTGAAATACTGAGAAGAAGAGGAAGGCTGTGAGTCAGAAGCTAATGATGTCACGGTGAGGTCAGGGTCTCATGACAGCAAATGTGTTGCGCTGATGGCCTCTCATTTAGGTCATGGGCAAACAAATATGCGCACACAAACACATTCATACAAAAATTCCTCCCACTTGGCCCACAACCGCACCCATGCTAATGCAAAAAGACATCACTCATGTCTCATGGGGAAGTTTCCTTGCATAATTTGGAAAGAATGACCCTGGAGATCTTCTTTTGGGTTTACAGCTCAGTTTTATCGCTGATGCATCGGACGTACCGCGAAGGGGTGCCCTGGCCGTCTCTCGCTCCCTCGGCCTCTCCCTGGGTGCCTCTCTGGGAGCCTCCTTCTCCCTTGTTGGTGTTTCCCTTTCCCCCTCCTTTTTCTCGACAGGGATATAGTATTCATAGTCAATGCCTGGATTCTCCCTGTGGAAAATAATCTGCAGAGCAAAACAGACAAGACAGGTAATGAAACCGTTTTTGAGGATCCCTGCAGAGGAATGTTTTTGTTAGATGTCTGGATAAGTTGCAGTACATTGAATCCCTGGCCATGTCAACATAATCAGCTGGAGCCGGATGAGAAAAACACATTTTGGTCACTGAGTGACACTCAATGTAATGCTCCTTTTGAGTTAAATAAAGTTATTAGATATAAAGCTGCATCTCCTAAGATCTTAAAGATCTAAGGAGATCTAAGGGTTTTTAGATCTCATTAATTATTAGCAAGTACTGGGCAATCTGATGTGGCTCAGGCTAAGCTTTAGTATATGTGTCTTAATCCTCCCATGATGCTAAAACAAGGCCGCCTGTCTGGGAACTCTTGACACAAAGCAGAGGACCACAGCCATGGATTCAGAGTCTCTGACAAAACCATTAGGTCTATTTACACTAAACTGCATGACGTAGTACAGCACACACATAATAATCCTGTTGATCTCTTTAAAATGATCCCAAAAATGAGAAGTCAAATTGCTTTTAATCAGATTTCATCATCTTTCCTCTATGGTTTTCTGCTTTATAAATAGAACTTTTTATTAATATTCTTTCTGTCTGCAGTGTTTAATGGGTAATATGTGACCTTATGAAACCACAGGGTGTCACACATACACCAAAACCACACAGTCTCTTAAAAGTACTTAAAAGAAACCTAACACGGTGTGCTGCAAACAGCTCACAGATCTCACTGTCTCAGAAAAATCAACCAGTTAGGAGTCCTGATCACTCACTTTGGAAAACTATGTTTAACTAAGCAGCAGTCTTTATTCCAACATCATTTACATGACAATGAATGTGAACATTAACAAAAAAAACTTGCCAAATCTTCTCTGTCAATGCCAAACAGCTCACTCTGCTATTGTTTTGAGGTCCTGGTATCTTTTGTTGGAGGCAGTGTGGTAAACTTACATCTCCATAGTCTGGGACTGAACTCCACACACCAAGATGACAATGATTGGATTCGACTACACTGAACACGGGTGTGATGAGCCTGGATAAACTGTTCATGCCAGATTGACAAAAAGAGCTACATTAGTCGAATTTGTAATAAAAACTGGTTGAAGTATGGGATGCCATCCTACAGCAGTGGGTAACCAAGCTGTGTGGCTGTGTATGGGTCTTCCCTGGGCTACTGAAGCCCCTGTTTGTTAAATGAAAAAAAAAGGTTATATTGCCAATATGTCCTTGTTTCTTCAGATTTCAACCATCCAATCCAACCAAATAATAGTCAATAGCAGAATAAGCTGTTTGGTTACTGGCAGAGAAGATTTGGTAAGTTTTACTCAGCATACTCTACTCAAATACATATGCAGGACTGGCATTTACAACATGCAGCAATCCTTCCAATAAGTTATTCTTATTATATATATTTATTCAGATGCAACTAAATCTGACTCAGACATTGGTTGGATCCTGGATGTCACATGTTTAAAATAGGGTTAAAATATTTTTACACTTTTACTAGCAAAATATTTCATATTACATTCAAAATCCAAACGGTATCTAGCATTAAAATGTTGGTTTTTAGAGCGTTTTGTCTCCAAAGTTAGTTTATCAATGACTTATATCAATGAGTTTGACTGGATTCTACCAGCCGGTAATGTAGCCAAAGTATCTGGTATATTGCCTCAGTTCATTTCAGACGGTTCTGCATGGTCCAAGATCACTTTAGCTGTATTCATTAATGTTATGCTTTAGTTATTCATTGATGTTATTCTTTTTCCTGCTTTGGTTTATGTTTTCTTACAGGGTTAAAATGAGACCTGCCTGTGCTGCAGTACTCACATATAGCTGCAGCTGTGTCGTGATGGGTCCTTTTGCCTTCAGGGACTCGCCTTTTTCTTCCTCTCCCTCCGACTGTGCTCTGGGTCGGATGTAGGTGAAAGTGGTCCCCCCCGCCTGGTACTCCCCCGGAGGGTCCACAGCCCAGCGCCCGTTCACCACTGACACCCCTGTTCCGGTCCTTATGGCTGCAGGGTGGGGGCGAGAGCGTCAGAAGGATTTCAGTCAAAATTTCCCCTTTGTATTTAGACCCTGTTTAGTCTGGCGAATTCTTGCGAAACCCCCCCAACTATGTGCTCAAACACTCTCCCAGACGGTCAAACACAGACTTTGGAGTGCTGTTTTATTAACAAACAGGAGGCTAGCGAGGCAAACACTCACATGCAAACATGTACACACTTCAGTGATTCCTAATTGGACTTCTGCATTACTAGTTTTGTCTGCTCTGAGTTTGCAAGGCCACAGAATCCACAGTCTACAGCATGCACATGATCCACGGCCAAATCTGCTCTTCCTTTGTCAATATTTCACTTTAAGCTGCATCAGCTTTTATTCAGGAAATCTTGAACCGCACATGGGTGTGTGTGAGGCATTGTTTGTCTATTAAATCTTACCCAGGTAGTTAGGACTCGCTCGTTTCTCTGTGATGTTAATGAACGTGGCTCTGGGTGGGATGTCCAGGATTTTGTGGTAACCAAGGGGGACTGAGACATTTTGGAAGCTGCCCATCACTTTTCGACAGGAGGTGTCACGGCCGCCACACACTCCACACTTGTCAATCACAGCGCTGGAGCCCAGCACCCCGTCACAGCCCTCAGTCTGGCAGGAGGAGACGGTGAAAAGAAGTGAGTGATGGCTCAAACAATGAGGGAAGAGGGCGGAAAAGGGGAATGAGCAGGAAGGGTGGGGACAGAGGAGAACGGTCTTGTTGACTTTTCACATCTGATGCCAGTGTTTATTTCACTGCTATTTGTGTAAATTAGTTACTGGTGGTTGGAAGATTCCTTCCAGAAGCAGGAGTGAGGAAAATGAGACGGAAAGATATGAAGAAAAGAGGCCCAGGTTTAGATCAGCCAGGGTCTGGATTATGTTGACTCCAGGAAAAAGCTCTCACACACGCGCATCCACTTACCAGACATTGCCCTTCTAGACACACATCGTTGGTGCTAACGTTGAAGCAGGGCGTCCCGTCTCTGACACGCTCTGCCTGGCGAACGTAGAAGCGATACCCGGCAGGCCTGCAGGTCAGCTCGCACTGCTTATCTGGACCAACTGCAAAGCAGAGGAAAGCAGGGTTATTCATGAATAAAACTGGCTGCTTTTCTGAACAAATGTGTATTGTTTTAGACTTTTTCTTTCTCTCCAGGCAGCGTGAAGGAGACACATCTGGGCGATGAGCGTCTTTCCATGTGGTCAGGAAACTGAGGCTGGGCCACGTAACCCCTAGCTGTCAGACAGCGAGACAACGATCAGCTATTTCCCCTGCTGCACCTTCCCTGGAGACGCATCCTTACCGAGGAGGTGCTAACACAAGTTTGAGGAAGGTAAGATTTATGGTCATAACCCAACTGGTGAACACAGCAGGGAGGGATGTATGTGCAAGGAGGGAGCAGAGGGGAGGATTTAGAGAGAGGGAGCCCTGCTTCAAGGTTACAGAGGAAATGAAAGTCCTTGAGCGCTGAAATAGCAGGACAAATAAGACGGGTGGTGAATACTGAGGACATCAGAAGGGAGTGGGAGTGCAAGCAAACAGAGGACAGAATTATGCATAACCCAATGAACCACGTACAGTTTTGGGAATTGATGTTTATTTGAATTCCTTCCGACGAAATATACAAAACGTTGGGGTAATATACAGCCAGATAAGTTCATCCAGAGATACTGGGCAAACTCAATGTAAAACAGCATTTTTTAAATTTTTTTTTACATAACCATCCGATAGATGTCCAGCTTCTTATCTGTCTTGGGGACAGAAGCAGATGGTTCATGAAATGTTGAAGCATTCCTTTAAAGAGACAGAAGAGCAACGGACTTTAAATGCAGTAAGTTGCTCCACTGTTCTCCTTTTCTATAAGTAAAGAGCTGGGGGGGAGTAATGGGTGTTCAGGTCCTCAGCCAGATAGAGTGTATATGTGTGTGTGTGTGTGGATAGTGATAATGTTACATGAAATAGGGCCGCAGACATGAACTCACTGCATGAGTCAGTACTCTTAGATTAAATTAGAGATGGGAAGAAGTAGTTCCTGCAACTGGAAGTGTCCGGGTTACAGGGACACTTGGAACTTCATACTGTTTATATTTCTGCGATAATTTACGACCCAAACGTAAGCGCTATTAAATTCCAATCAAACGTATGAGCAGTGTGATCCTAAGAGCAGTTAAAACGATTATATTGTGATATAATCTTGTCCTAGGGGTCCAGAAATAGCTGTCGTTGAGTAACATTTTAAAACTGGAAATAAAACCCTGATTGTGATTTTTAAACATTTTCACATAGAATGAAAGACTGTTTCACCACGACAAGATATCCTCTGCCAGCTTTAAAACACATCAGCAGCATGTAACCTCAAGCTCGATCATCTTCAAAGTCAGGAGGAGACAGCTTAGCGCAAAGAGTAAAGGGCAAATACCAGACCCCTGCTTTCACCTAAGGATACTAAAATACCCCCATGTGTTCTCACAAACTCCCTCAAGGTCCAAAAACCTCTTTAATGTAAAACAATGTTTTGCCAAGTTTCACACAGATGCTGCAATGGTCATCACAAATTATGTTTATGACGATTATGACGATGATTATGACGATTATTAAAAAATCATAATCAAAATTATTTTGATTGACTTTGAAATCACAATTTAAGTACACGATTATTTGTTGATTTAAAAAAATGTTTATTGAATCACCAAAACTCAACCTCATATAGAACTTTAGAAAAAAAAAAAACGCAAATAAATTAGAAACAAATAAAGGAGTAAAATAATGATATATTAAAATAATAGAAATATGTGCTTTCCTGTTCTATACTCCCTGCAGCTTTCTATCTATAACTCCACCAGTCTGTTCACTTCAGGATTCTTTAAGCTTCAGTGATGACTGAAAAATAGCAATATGTAAAAACAATAAATAAAAATAAATAACCACAATCTACATGCAGTCCTGCAAAACTTACAACATGCAAAAACAAATAATAACAGCTAAAAACAAAACCCAAAGCTTTTATAATCGTGAAAAGGCAAAATGGAAATCACGATCAAAATTCTATTAATTGTCCAGCCCTACGCCTCCTCCTGCCAAAAAAGAAAGAAAACACAGTTTGTACATTTGTACATGTACCCATGGTTTACATCCGGACCAAAAGCTCTTTTCCAGCACAAATATAACATTGAGGAGTGTATTTGGTCTACGTGTATGGAAGTGGAGGTGGTCTTACACAGGAAGCAATGAACCAAAGCTGGATGTTTATCTTTGTGTGCGATGTAGGTAACAAATGACAGAGTGCATAAGAGTGCAGGTAAATACACTCAGGTCTTTCATCACGGCTACACACTAGATTTATTATAGACAAAAAACACAAGATAAAGGACATAATTCAGAGAGGCAGATTTAAGTATCTAATCTCTCAGAATTTGATTTAAAAATGTACAGATTGGAATCATTTTAAATCTGCAGTTTTAAAGTTTGAAAGCTTGGATTGCAACACTGAATGATATGTATACAGGGTTTGGAAAAACATGCGTTCCTATCCAGTTGACATCTTTTTCAAATTGTTTGCTCATCTAAATCTAAAATCTAACCTGCCCTGCCTGCAGACTAGACCCATCAACCACTGCAAATATTTGGTCATTTACAAAAACCAACAAAAGGAGGCCTCACATCACCACAGCAGATCCTCTTATCCATACACAACCAACACAGTGGTAAACATGTCCCTTTCTAAACTCAAAGGAAAAAAAAAGTTACAGTTGATGGCTCAGAAACTGAATATGGCTAAATGAGTAACAGGTGTGGTAGTAAGAAACTGCACCAGGTGTGACAGTGAAGCAGCAAGTAAACAGAATTCACATCAGGAAGCAGACAAACAACAGAATAAACCGAACCAATGAATACAGAACAGAAAAACACAGAGACCCAAACCTAACCTGAACTCAAAGAAGCCCAACTAGAAACTTGAACCAGAAATCTAATATTCACTAAATACAAAACGTAACTAAAACTCACAGACCATGCCATCAGATCTAAAGACTTTATTCCAGATTTCTCCTCCTCTATATTTATATCTCCTGCAGCCTAATCTGCATTTCAGCTGATTAAAGACACGGGTGTTGTTTGCTTTACTTAACTACAGCACAGAACAGTTCTACAGAAACACAATGTAAACAGCCGTTCTTTTCATTTTTCAGCTTCCTCACTTTTTTATTACCACTGTCTTTCTACTGACTGATAACTGCAGAAAGACAGATAATCAGGACGTTTTTCAGAAGGAAAGTGAAAGAGGGATGCAGAGGAGGGAGCGTTCCCATCTTCTTTCTCTCCGTGTTCATTCTCTCCATCCGTCTGTCAAAGTTATCTTTGAGAGATTAAACTGGAGACAGTGACAAAAAGAGAGGGGGAGCTGAAAGTGGGAGATGCTTTGACTCTGGTTTACTGTCTGCCTCTCTCTGTAATCTTCCACTTCACATCCCATTCTCCATCTCCACAGGTCAAACTTGAACTTACCACGGATTGTAATATTTTATTCCTAGTAAATATATATATATTTTTTTTACACTTGCTTGTCTCTTCTTGTCTGTCTGTTTCTCTCTTTGCCTCCATCTCTGATCTCCCATTCACTTCCAAAGTCCCTCTGTCCCTCTCTGAGCTTAGTGTTCAGACAGTGGAATATATGTTGTCTAAATATACTTCCCCACTATCTCTCCATCTAAACAAACTCCAACAGGGGAAGAGAAAGAGAGAGACAGTGGGACAGGAAGAGGGTAGGATGGGTATGCAAAGAGGGGATGAGGCCTGAGAAAAAAAAAGGTGAATATTCAAGTAAAACAACACCTGCACGTGCAGCGCTTACAAAGCTGCTATGCAGAAAGATTATTATTCCTGCAACTTGCATGCACAGTGGCCGATTTACTGTTTAAATTTCCACCACCCAAACACACACACACACAGGCCCCATTAATGCATAACAGTGCACAAGTTGTTTAGCATAAATACGCAAAAACAGATGAGTTCAGCTGGAGAAAAATGTTTGATGTTGAAACACAAACTCTCGGCATTGCAGTTGTCACAGTGACAATGAGAAGACATACATGATGGTTTTGGGTTGTGTCCAGTGGCAGCAGACTGAGGTAAACAGTGTGATACAGTTTACATAGCAGAGTGGGAAAGAATCATCTCAGACTGAGTGACGTCACCTGTCAAGAGCTCATTCATCACAGCCGCCAGCCTTTAGGTCAGAGACCCTCGTACTGCTTCAGCACTGCTGCACTGTGCAGCAAAGGTTACCCCGTTTCCTTCTCTTAGTCCAGCTCTCTTTGATTTCTGAGCAGGCTTCAAGGTCAAAGCAGATTTTTTTTTAAATGAGCTGGCGCAGAGAGCACGGACACAAAGCAGATAGAGAACATTTGAAAGCAAGAGAAATTCAGCCCACGGCCTCGGGGACACTGAAACGAGGTGGCGGTGGACAGGAAATTCCCCAGTGTATTTATGCAGACAGTTTGACTTCCGGCTGATACCCCGGCACCGACTCTGGCTGCAAAACGCAGGAATTATCATACAGATCCACCTTTTGTCCGAAAGACTCCGGCAAGTCTGACAAAAAACATTAAAAGACTATTAAAAGACTTGTCAGGCTCACTTGGGAGAGACAGAATTACCCTGCAGCAAATGTCATCCATTTATCTGCTTTATGTTCAGTAGGAGTACAGCTTACTTCTCCTGGGAGAAAGGCTGGGTGAACGACTGCGGGCTGAGTACAGACGATACGAAACATTAGCATTATATATACTACAAAGAAATCCGACACTCAAATGTACTTGCATACTAGGCCTGGAGTATTAACATCTATCAAAGTTTATCAAACGTCTGTGGGAAATCGAAGAGAAAGTAGTGTTGACACTACAGTTATCGACAATACAAAACCACCTGCCTATGACTGTGGTGCCCCTAAATCTGCCACAATAGCTCTGACCTGTTGTGGAAAGGAATGAAAAGGTGCACTTGGTCTGCAGAAGCATTTAAGGGGGGAGCCCAATGTTCCCAGCAGGGCTTTGCATTATAACAATGTTATTCACTTCAGCTGTCAGTGATTTCACAGCTGTGGCTGCTTAACTAATTTAGACTCCCCCGTAAGTATGATATATAGGGATTTTTAAATGAGAAAATAATCTTTCTAGATCATGTAGAATATTTTATAAGAGAAGGAAAAACAGGTAATAAAGATATTTCTGCCACATGACCTACACGGCAAATACAGTAAAACCAAGTCTTACAGTCTAATATTCAGCCAAAAACCTTTCTTATTAAAAGAATATGGAGCAGCATATGTAAGATTATCAGTCAGGTTTAAGTGTATATATCAATAACTTAGCTTAGTAATTAATCATTTTGCATGTATATCAACTCAAATAATCTCACTCAGACACTGTTAGAGATCACATTGTACCTTTCACGCCCAATTTCTGATTGTCCATTACGATATGTCTGCCTATCAATCAGGTGCCAGTCACACATCTGTGACACATCTGTCACACCTGGCACTTCACTGACTGAAACTTGAATCTCAAACAAGAGTGAATACCAACAAGTGAATGTTGCAGAGGGAATTTGGCAAATTTTTGGGAGCACTGCTCACACATTTGCTTAAGTACAATCCTAACAAGTGGTATTGCTTTGTAAAGATGGGAAATTAGGCTCTCCAACAATGTATAAGATATCATAATCAACCAAGTTTATGAAGTATGATAACTGGTGGTTCGTGTTCTATAGGTCCACTGCCACAGCAGTGTATAAACGTTTCCATTTTGATATCATACATAATTTTTGTGGTTTAATAGTTTTATGAAGTTTTAGAAATGCAGAGAAAATCTGTTTTATAATGTCTTAAGAACTGTCTAATTATATACGAAGCAGTTGCAGAGAAGCATTAGTATTCATTCACCATCTGTCTCTGCTAAGTCATGAGGAAATAACTAGATTCATCATCCGGAACTTCCACTAGAGCTCCATTTAAACAGGAGAAAAAATACATATTTGTTGTTTGTCTGCAATAGAAAAGTGTGCAGCAAGTCTGCAGTCTGCATCACATATCTCTACAGAAGTCACAGGTATTTATCAGCTGGAGCTCAGACTCAATACATAATAAATGCCAAAGAAATGAGGCTTAACAACTCAGCCTCTGTGGGAGAAGAGTCAATAAACGTGATAAAGTGGGTGTACCCACATTTAAAGATCTCCACATACACGCTCACTGCATTGTGAAAATTGGTATATGTTTATTAGCTGCAGGTAGCACAGAGCAGGCTTATTGCTGTTGTTTTTCCATAGGAATATTTTCCTCCTGCAGATGAAAATGAGGCTGCTGGGAGCCGTGAGACTTCAGCGTGGCTGTAAAATTACAACTTGGAAAAAAAAACTAAGATAGTTGGCTGACAGTTAATGAAACACTCAGAAAGGGGATTTTATTGGGTCCTATAATCTGATCTATGGGCTGAATAAAAATATTGACCGGAGTTGGGGCGTTTATTTTGTTCCAGTTTTCTGCAAGAAATAATGTTTTTGCTAGACACTCCATTAAACCCCCGTATTCGCTTTTCTATATTTGTATGTATATTTGAGCTAGCATGGTAAGAGTGTGTTTTTCTGATAGAGCAAAAGCAACCGAAGCTACAGGGTCACTGTATGTGGGCTGGGTGTTACCGATCGACAGCTTCCAGATCCAGGCGCAGACAGTGTGTGTGTGGTAAGGAACTTAATCCTGCTGATACAGTAATCACAAATGTACAGACAGACAGATACATAAACATAATGTATAAGCAAACATTTTTTCACATATCATCCCGGACCCACTGAGCTATTTATCTGCAGCCCAAGCATCCATAATAAGCTCATGCTGTAAATACAGAGGCTCATGTGCATACTTTAAAAGCCTAATGATAAACACTGCTGATATCGTCTCACAGCTGCGCTTCGCTCTTCTCTTCCCCTCCGTTTGGGATCATTCTCTCCATCCTCTTCCTTTTCTCTCAAATTCCTCAAATATCCATAAAATGTTTTCTTTCCTCTCCCCTTTTGTTCCCTGCAGCATTGGAAAACAAAGATAAACAGGCATAACCCCCCCTTGCTCCGAGCTACTGTACACACACACACACATACACACACACACACACACACACATACACAACGCCATGCTCAGGCAAGAAACAAAAACACGCACGGGCCACGTCATCGCCCTCTGCTCCCAGCGGTCATGTGACAAAATACTTGCATCCCATCACCTCTCACCTCCCTCCTCTTGCCTTTCTCTCTCTCTTCTTCTTTATCTCACTCAGAAGGAATCTGCGTGCTTAGTCAGAGTTAGGAGGAGAAGCTTGGCGGGAGTTGAGGGGTAGAAAAGGGAGATGTTGGACAAACAAGAGGAAAAAAAGAAGAATAGAAGCAAACTGAGTTCCAGCTATTCTCTATTCCTCTTGCCTCTCACCACCCTCAATGCTGCGCATAGATGGAAGCGTGCTCCAGTGGAGGGTTGGGCTGCTGAGTGGAGGCCTGCCAACACGCACTCATACCAGAGAAAAATTCAACCCCTCCTCTCTATCATACCATTTAATTCTCCCTATAAACTGCAAAACCCTGGAGTGCAGTGAGTGTGTTAACTCAGGTCTCACCTTCAGTGAAAGGCTCCCAGTTGTAGAGGCGTCCCATGAACTCCTGGGTGTTAAAGGCAGCACACTGCTCCGCTCTGGAGTCCAACGCACCTCCTCCGCACACCTGGAGGACAAAAGCAACAAGATTCAGAAAAGAAAGTAAAAAAAAAAAAAATCAGTGCCACACACCAATATGAATAGCAACTAAAACAAGGGTTGTTTCTCTCCTAGTCCCCGGAGAAAGCAGGGTGGAGCACAATGAGTGGAAGGAGAGGGAAAAACAGCTAAAAACGAAAGGGGAGAATTAACTTGAGATCATGGAGGTAGGCATAAACACCCCATGCCTGCATGCACAAACTCACACACACACACACACACACACACACACACACACACACACACACACACACACACACACACAC